>JBANCZ010001905.1:0-18446 GCA_037040025.1 Sphaerogastrella javana | reverse complement strand
CCTCTCCCTCTCCCTCTCCCTCTCCCTCTCCCTCTCCCTCTCCCTCTCCCTCTCCCACTCCACATCTGTTCTTAACATGTCCATCCCTATCTGCTTTTGACTCTCTTCCAATCTGACAATTCTTTTGGCGAGTTTTCATGAGAGGCCCTGTGATTGTTTAGCTTGTGTTGCCGCTTGAAAAATTAAAACAAAGCAAGGGCAACAACAACAACAACAGCAGCAACAGCAGCGAAGCCTTAAGCAAAACTGAGCTGCAGCTGCATCCAAAGATGCCAAAGTAGCAGAAATAGCAGTAAGGATGGGAAGTGCGAGAAAGAGAGAAATAGATAGAGAGAAAGAGAGGTAGGCAGTCAAAGAGTGACAGAAAAAGAGCTAGAGAAAGGGTCCGGAGGGGGAGGGGGGCTGTGTATAGATAGCAAATGCTGATGTGCAGTGGCAGCACGGGAAATGGAGCAGCCAATCCAATATACTTTTCAAAGCAAACACAAAACTTGGAGCGCGCCGAGCGGGCAACTAAATCGAAAGCTGAGCGTAGCAGCAGCCAATCTAGGACCAACATCAAAACATATAATATGTGAAAGCAACAAGCGGCACGACTTTCTGCTACCCTGTATGATGTGCAATTCTAGATATTAGTCAAAATGAAATAGGCTAATGCATGGACATTCTATAACTTTCGATTTCATAATAATACTAGAAATAATAATAAATAAAATTTAAACAATAATTTTAAAAATAATAATAATGATAATAATAATAATAATAATAATAATAATAATAATAAAAATAATTATGATTATAATTATTGTTTCAATAATAATAATTACAATAATAATATTTATAAAATTATAAATAGAATTATAAATAAAAATATATAAAATAAAATAAACAATAATATTAATATTATTAATATTAATTGTAATAATAATAAAAATATAAATTGCAATAAAATTAATAATATTGTTTATGTTAATAATAATAATATTAATGTGAATGAAAGAATGAATAAATGAAAGAATGAACAAATGAATGTATGAATAAATGAATGAATGAATGAAAGAATAATATGAATGAATGATTGAATAAATAATAATAATAAATGAATGAGTAAATAAGTGAGTAAATGAATGAATCAATGAACTGCTGCTACTCTTTAAAGTTGTTCTATGAATTTACAGGGTACGCATCAACCACACACACACACACACACACACACACTGTAATGGGAATGGACCTGGCTTTAGCTTCAGCCTCTGTTGCAGCCGCAACATCAACTTCACTTCGGCTGTTGTTGTTGTTGTTGTTGCTATTGCTGCTTCTGATATATTTTATCTAGTCCGTGGTGGCAGCGTTGCCAGCATTTGCGTCGGCGTTGGCGTTGGCGTCGGCTCTGGCATCGCATCCTGAAGGTTTTTATCTTGGCGTCATGTTGATGTTTGTCGGAAACTTGATTATTTTCGCTGCTTTTTTTAGCACCGACTTTGTTTGTTGTTGTTGTTGTTGTTGTTAGTCTTCACATATTGTCTGTGGTTGCTACTGCTGCTGTTGATGTTGTTGTTGTTGTTGTTGTTGCACTAGAGATGTGTAATCTGCTGCCTCGTGACACGAGTTGCGCACTAGAAAATAGAGAGAGTGGATTAATGCGCCAAATCTCTCGCCTCTTACGCTCAACAAAATGCGAATGTTCGATTACTGTGCGTGTATATGTGCGATAACTGCCTATCGATAGTACTACTTAAACACGCGCACATCTCTAATGCTGCCATTCGCCCGGTTGACTGAAGATGTTTGTGCTCTGCCCGCAGCGTACAAGAGGAAGCAGTCAAACCAGAAAGGGTGCTGCAAGGGTGCTAGGGGGTGCCATGGATTAGCCAAAAAGTGCTCCGTGTGCACATGTGTGTTATATGTGTACCTGTGTGTGTGAGTGTGTGTGTGTGAGTGAGTGTGTGTGTGTGACTTCAATGTAAATGCAACTTTAAAAGTCGAGCAAATGCCTCAAACCAAAGACACATTTGTTGTTGCTCTTGCGCTATATCTATTTTATGTTGTTGTTATTGTTGTTGTTTCTGTTGTTGTTGTTATTGTTGTTGTTGCGGAAAAACAAGCATAAGTAAAATAAGTTGTAATAAGAGCAGTTAACATCGAGGACTTGGCCAAAAGAGCGCAAACACACGAAATACGAGCAAGATGAAGTCGTAGCACACCTGCAGACAGATATACACACCCATACACACACACACACACACATACACACATGCACACTCGAAAACCAAGAGTCACATGTGTGTGTGTATGTGGCAAGCAGCAAAAACAGAAAGGGGCAACAAATAAGCAGCAAAAAACCAAAGCACAAAAACAACAACAACAACAACAACAACAGCAGCAACGATGCCGGCAAAAAGCAGAAGCTTCGTATACGCTCCAACTCGCTCCAACTCCCTCACACTCACACACACTCACACACACACTCACACACACTCACACTCACTCACACCTACTGACTCGCTGTCTCAGTCTGTCGCTCTGTCTGTCTGACAACTCCTTTAAAATGTAGTTACTGTTGTTATTATTCAACCTTAATGAACTTAACAAGCTCGCACGACGACATGCCAGGACCTGCCAGGACATCAGCTCCTTCACAAACTTGGACAAGGCACACCCGAGCACCCCACTCCCACCTGCTCTCCCAGCTACCTCATGAGCAAGTAGACAGACACATACGTTATGCAGTGGAGTGTGCGTGCATGTGTGAGTGTGTGTGAGTGTGTGCGAGTGTGTGTGAGTGTGTGTGAGTGTGTGTGCGAGTATGTCTTGCATGTTCATGTCGCAAGAAATTTTGCGCTCAATGGCGCAGGGTCACGTAACTCAAATAAAGCGCCAACGTACCCAAAGCCAAACCAAACCGGAAAAATAACAACAAAAATTGCAAAAAAAAAAAAAAAAAAAAAAAACGAACACGCTCACACACACACGTACACATAGACAAGAAAACACTTTAGCACAAGAAGAATAAGATGAAGAATATTTGAGAATTGCATTAAATTGCAAGCATCACAGTGTGGGGGGCGGGTGGGGCGTAACGGGTTGATGGGCTTTAGATGTACCAAAGACGCGCACATGAACTCCACTCTGGGCAGTGTTAGAGCTGGCCAAGACACAACATTACAATCGAATATATCACATTTGGCCAAAAAGCCAGAAACGAAACAAACTTGAAAAATTTTTGATGGCGTTGTCGCACACAGATCGCGCCGATAGCGATGCCTGCTGGTCATCGAATGGGAGCAGAAGGACGAGTACGAGTACGAGTACGATAACGATAACGAGTGCTAGTATAACGATGAGTATGAGTACGAGTACTATGAATGTGACTACGAGTACAACAACGATAACGACTACGACAGCGATGGCAAATGCGAATGGGTTTCGAGTTCGATGTTTGTGCTCTGGGTTCGAGCTCTATGTGGCACGTCCTCACGCGACCAGCACACAAATCCAACTGACGCCAATGAGGACGCAAGGCAACGACAACAGCAGTAGTAGCAACAGCAAGAGCAAGAGCACCAGCAGCAACACCAACAGCAAGAGCAAGAGCAGCAACAGCGGCAACAGCAGCAGCAGCAGCAACAGCAGCAGCAGCAACAGCAGCAGCAGCAGCAACAGCAGCAGCAGCAACAGCAGCAGCACGTTGCATGCAATTCATTTGCCGCTGTGTGAGTGCCACTGCCACAGCCGCACAATCTGCGTGTGTGTGTGTGTGTGTGTGTTTGTGTGCGAAAAGAAACAGGCACAAGCCAAAGCCAAAGTTGTAGCTGGAGCTGAGCAAACGAGCTAACAGCATGAACGAGCTTGAAGAGCGGCAAAATCATCCTCCACAGAGACGAAGCTACGCAAACATCTAGAGCTGAAACTGAAACTGAAGCTGGAGCTGGAGCTGGAGTTGGAACTGGAGTTAGAGCTGAAGCTAGTGACGCGCGCGCGCTGCTCTCCATGGCAAACAAAACATGGCTGTAGTAGAACGAGTACTACGATTACGATTGCCATTAAGGATAGACAGAGAGAGAGAGAGAGAGAGAGAGAGAGAGAGAGAGAGAGAAAGAAAGAGAGAGAGAGAGAGAGAGAGAGCGCTGAGTACTACTATGTATTATATGCAGGGGGCGGTGAGGGAAACTCGGGCATATTACGTATACTTTTAAACGCCGCCAAAATGCAGCTCAACGTTAAAGCCAAAGCGGCATTCTCTTAGGCGCACTCTTTAGACACAGGAGCGGTTCAGGCTGATGCAGTTCAACCGTGCAGATGGTTCGAATGTTATCATAATATTATATAATATAGATGGATTACATTGAAAACTTAATATAATACTAAGTGATTGCTAAAAATAAACAATTGATTGTTTCGAATGTGTAAATAAATTTTAATTTAATATTTCATTTAAAGCATTCCAATATTTATTTTTTCGATATATTATATTGTGCATTGATCTATTAATTGCCATTCAGTATAAAATTATATTTTAATGTGTATGCGAACGCTAAGAATATTATATTTAAATAGAAATTTATCTTATTAAAAATAATGTATTTTAATAAATAAAAGAAATAATACATTAAAAGTAGGAAAATCGCTAAACTCATTGTTCAATTATATTCACGCTTAAAGAAATCTCCAATTTAAAGGAATAAATTATATATACGACTTTCGATAATTCACATCTTTGATAATTCGAACCTTTCATTAATTTAAAGATAGCACGAGGTCCCTACAAAATCTCTTAATATATGGAACTTTTTCCATACATTTTTACGATCTCGGTAATTCAAAGCAAAAAATCAGTGCCATTAAACAAAACCACGCTGTAATTCCAAGTAATCGGCGTCGAAAACTATAATTCGAAGTTTAAGAGAAAAAATCAATCAACTCAAAAGCAAATTTATGCACAAACACATCAGCTTGTTTTTGTTATTTTTAAGCTTTATTTATAATTATTTTGTTGTTTTTTTTTTTTTTGTACGCATTAATTCTTAGTAAATAAATGAATTATTTTGTAACAAAATTTAGTCTCTAAACTTTATGGAATACGAACAGTAAATAAATAAATATGAATGGAATATGTATTTGATCAACACCTTATAATTCGAAATTATATTTATTTTCTCTCACAAAATTCGATCCATTTGATAATTAAAACTATTGATAATTCGAAGTATTTTTAAGGTTCACTCAAGGTTCGAATTATCGAGAGTCGAGTGTAATAGTTAGAAAATTAAATGAGCAAAAATAGCTTTACTTAGTACTCCGATTAAGAATAATGCTTAGTATTTAATTCGAAATGTGAATGACGTAGTTATTCATAAAAATTCTATGAATTGGGCCCTCAGTTGACCCGCAGAATTTGTGAAACGTCACTGAACTTTTTACAGTACTTTTATAGCTAGTGCGAAGAGGAGAGAAGAGATGTCGCGCTGAATGTAACGTGCTCCTAGCTGACGAGAGAGAAAGAGAAAGACAGAAATATGCATGCATATATATGTGGGTGTGTATGTGTGTGTGTGTGCGTGTGTGTGTATTACAGCTGGCTATGCTTCCTACTTTATTACTGGTTTCCAACATCATAAAATATGTTAAGCGTTGTCGACGCCGACGCCGACGCCGTCCACATTGGATTCCACGACGACGTCGAAGCCAATGCCGATGCCGATGCCGACGCCGACGCCAACGCCAACGTCGCTGTCAACGTCGACGTCATTCTCGCCTGCTTGATTTACTTTGAATGCCCAAAGCGAAGCGCACACAGTGCAAACTGCAACAATGACTTGCGTTTCTCTCCCTCTCTCGCTCACACACTCTCCCGCTCTCTCACCCATCCTCTCACTGCACATCTCTCTGTATCCCCACACTCACCATGCTCAACTCTTCGTTCTACGTTCTGCGTTCTCCACTCTCCACTCTCCACACCCTTTGCGCGCCATTTGCCATTGCCAGCTGTTTGTGAAATGTTTGCGCGTTTTGTTTTTGTCACGCATTCGCCGGTTTGTTAAGGCTGCGCCGCTCTGTTAATGCTGCTCGCTCGCTCTCTCCACTGCTGGAAACTCTCTATCATCCTAAACAAGTCTGAGAATTTGTTTGTCCATCCAGGAATGTTATTGATTATATTTATTATTTATTATTAATATTATTTACTAAAAAATAACAATTGAACTTCTCTCGTATAACAGTTATAATTGAAATTTTTACAAAAATAATTATCGAAAATTGTCCAATAGAATTGAACAAATACTCGTGTTTACGCCCCCGGGTGGACTCGAACCACCAACCTTTCGGTTAACAGCCGAACGCGCTAACCGATTGCGCCACGGAGGCTCTTGCCTCCAACGATTCAATCAATGTCAATCAATCAATTCATCTTGCATTTAATTCATTCCAATGCAATATCCCCATTGGACATAGGCAAAAAAAAGGAACGGATTGGAATCGGAATATATAGTATTATAATATTAAAGCTTAACAGATCTCTTTTCCAATTAGAGGTGTTATTTTGCATTTTGATGCCATTCCATCAAGAAGAATATGATCCTTTAAGAGTGAGCGTAATGACAATTTAACATTTTTTTTGAGTATTCTTAATGATAAACCTACTTTTTAAAGGGAAATCAAAATTCGATAAATTATTTCAAACAGTGCCATATTAATTTTAATTTCAAAATAACACCTCTTATTGGAAAACCAAATAAAATTTGGCTTATTCCTTTAACAACCTATTCTTTCCATATATCGAAGTGAATCTTATAATTCTAGCTAAAGGATATTTTCTTTTATTAAATTCTAGGTGAAATATGTATAATTAATTAATTATATATATTTTTTTTAATACTTTGCCTGATTAATTAGATTTAGGCAAATATTTTGTGGATAATTCCATAAATTTCATTATGAATCTATTCATTGAAATATCATCATGTAAAATTGTTGCTTTTGTCATAGAATGATAAGCATATTATTGCATGACTGTGTGTGTGTGTGTGTGTATGTGTGTGTGTGTGTGTGTGTGTGTGTGTGTGTATGTACTTAGAAGTCTTGGTATTTCTTATTAATAAGCGCCTTCTATGTAAGGTTGGGATGTTTCAGGCAGAAGACAGCAGGTGCCAGAGCCAACCCCCATGGGCGGCATTAACTTTAATAATAATAAAATGTGTAATTGCATTGCACGACCACAAGTATACGAGGAAGTGCAAGTGCAGATCCCAAGTCCAAGTATGAATACAAGTGTGTGAACGAGAATGAGATTGAGAACGAGAATGCCAACGAGCAAGAGATGGAGATGGAGATGGTGAATGAGGGCACCGCGGGGAGACTGTACAGTAGGTGGAATGTGTATCGGGCAGCGCAGCATGAATCGAGTCACTCACAAGACGAACCAAATCCTGGTGCTGGCGCTGGCGCTGGTGCTGGTGCTGGTGATGGTCTATGCTTTTTCAGGTTTCTTGCCAGGCCAGTCCAAGTCCGTCCGATGCGTATGCAGTCGAACGAATAAGCACCTCTATCTCTGCTCCTCTAGCATGTTCTGGCCTTGCACAAGGTGTAAATCATTTTCTAATCGTAGCGAGCAGATCACACGCACATGACCAGACACAGACACACACTCACACTCACACTCACACGAACAAACATGCAAACATACTCAGTTTTGTTTTTAATGTTCACATTCACACTTGACTTTCGACTTTCGTCTTCCATCTTCCACATTCGACTTTGGCAATGCACTCAGTTTCCGACCTCTCCTACTATTGGTGCGGTCACAGAGACAATGTGACTCCTCTTCGTTTGTGGCCTGTGGTCGCTCTCATAGTGAAAAATCAATGCAATCATTGCATGTGAGGCAAATAGTCATGTATTCCTTGTCCTCTGTTTGATTCACAGATCCCCAGGATGTCTTGCCCTGACCATGAACCCCTATTTCTGGACCAGCTGAACAACGGCATCTCCAGCATCGACCCAGGGATTTACAGCATTTGCGTTCTTGTCATATTCAAAGGGATTTTTATTCGATATGCTCACGTTATTATTTTGTACTTTTTCTCGGCAAGGGATCCCTCTTAATGTGTCCTTCTATATCCTAGAACAAAACTGTCTGACTTTTACTCTGGCATAAATCAAATGCAATTGATATCATAAACACCAATTTCCACAATTATGGCCATATCTTTCATATAGGTCGGAAGGCTGTTCATTTTTTAGTTATTCTATTTTGCCATTTCGAAAATTTCCTTAGTTATAGCTACTAAATTTTATTGATTCTTCATCCTCCATTGGAACAGGTTCCCATATATTTATCTTGTAAATAAAAATGCACATATTTCAAAACATTTTTAAAATTTTTTTTATTTATGTGTTAGGACATAAATAATCTTTTTCCAGTTCGACCTGCTAAAGACAGTAGTAATTCTTTATGGAATACATTGGACTTGCAATTCAGTGGACATTTACTGGCGAATTATCCTTTCGAGGCAAAGTTGTATTTATGCGTATAAAGTAAAAACTGAACGAAAGGGAAAACTTCAGTATTTAATATATGTTTTACCATAAGTTAGCTGTGCCTTAATTTACGCATTATCCCTGCAATCTTAATTAAGCTGTCTATCAGGCGCACACACACACACTCAGACCCGTACACCCGTACAGCCTTGCCAGTTTCTCAGTGCCTATCAGTGGCATCCTCCGACTTGTCTGCCTCATCCTCTTCCTCATCCTCAACCTCGTCCTTGGCCCCTTACTCATTTGTTTGCCACCAATTGCTTGCATTTGTTTGCCTTTTCGCTTTATTGCTGTTGTTGCTGTTGTTGCTGTTGTCGTTGCTGCTGTTGCAGATGTTGCTGTTGTTGTTCCAGATGTTGCTGTTGCTGTTGCTGTTGCTGTGCGTTTAACACGAATGCAATTTTTTTCATAGCCAGTGCACAGTGCTATGTAGAATCGTTGCTTTTCCGCTTCCGTATACACTTGAGCCACCATTCGACGCCCCCTACACTTCCTGGGAAGTCGTGCCACGATGTCGTGCTGTCAGCTCGGTTGCCAAGTTGCAGCACGCGCAGATTGCGTATACGCCTCGTCGACCAGCATAGGCAGACGCACAGGCAGACAGCTAAATGAAGTGTCGCCCAAAAGTTTCTTAAGCGTAGACAGCAGCAACAAACCTATTACTAGCGTTTCCCATTTCCTTTTCAAGTAGTGGCGAATTTTGTACCCTATCACAATATAATTTTCTAGCATAATTTTAAGAGAACGCCAAAGGGTCTATAAAAGAAGAGAAGGAGAAGAAGGAGACGGATCAGATCCCATTAAGCATATTGGATCGACTTAACCATGTTTGTCTGTACGAACACCTAGATTTTGGAAGCAATAAGAGCAACAGAGTTCATATTTGACCAGAAGATAGGTGTATAATATATGCAGATCAAGTTTCCTTTAAGTTTTTTAAGCCTGCCCTCACTTTCCCGCAATTGGGGGTCCCGTAATATCAAATTCCTAAACCAGGCGCAATTTTAAACCTAGATCATTCTCTGGAACAGGCGACGTTTTCTAAAAAATCGGTATAGCGCGCGTATTTTTGAAAATAGATAGTTGTGTTTTGGCACCTTTATGCACAATAATAGTAGAAATCTATTCCTATCTTAAAAATTGTCATACCTGCCGAAACTCCCTTACATTTGGATACCATAATATCAAATCTTCATAGCAGTAGCATTTTAAGATGAAAAATTCAACTATATACTTTTTATAATATTAGATAGTCAATTATGTTGAATATATTTTTGCTCCCGATCAATCGGTTATTTTTCAATATATCTTTTTCGAAAATAGTGAAATGATATTGGAAATTCGTTCTCAATGCAAAAGAATAGAGTAATGCTTGATATTGTGGTTGAATTAAATGGAAATTCATTTGGAATTTTCTTACATTTAAATTAAAGTTTGTTACAAACTTTGCCACCAGTCCAACACCAAGTCGTAGCAAGCAATCATTAGTTTTTAATAATATAATAATATTGTTGGAATACACATTAATGAGCTTTTGCTATAATACAACTTGGTATAAGGGCTCAAAGCTCCTTTGCAGACTGTTGAAATTTATTTTGTGGTAATTGAAGTGCAATTACCATAAGCGATTCGACATACGGAATGGCAACAAGCCGAAGGAATGGGTGAAGCTGTTTAAACGTAATTATTTCGGTTAACTTAACTAACTTTAATTTGTGTCAGCTACATACTATATGCTACATATCAAGGTATGAAACAAAATCTAAAATCGTAACCGTAACCGTTTCATTTTTACAATCCAAACTCAAACGGATATTTCAATCTATCGAAGGTCGAAATCGATACCGGAACGCTATTTTTATTCTGTTTCATTTCCTGCTACATATATGTCTGTATATTCATATACCCATATGTCTAAGTTTTCTATTTATACGTTCCGATTGATCGATATTTATAGGATTTCTATATATAGTAGGCCTTACTTTGAGCATCCGTAAATATCGAAATGATTCGCTTAAAGAGAAACTCATTTAACAAATTGCACTCTCTACGCGTAGACAGTGGGCTCTCTGGAGATCAGGCTTTAGGGGCTGCATGGTTGCCTTGGTGCACTGGCCGTACGAAGAGGATTGTCTCCTACCTCAAAAAATTAGCTTCCATTCATATGCGCACACAAACTGGCGCAATATGCGGCGACTTTGGCTTACATTCATTGCCAGAATTACGTGCACAATGACGTAGCGTGAGCGAGGGCGTGGCAGTGCGGTTGAACGGTACCGGAAACGGAAACGGGAACGGGAGCGGGTACGGACGGGTATGGGTTACTACTATGCAACTGAATGCCATTTTTGCAGCCGGTGAGTTGGCGCTGTACAGTGCATAGTACTATGCAACGTACAACTACAATTACAACTATAATTGTACGAGCATTGGCCCCCTTGTTGTTCCACCTGTTGGCAGTGCGAGGCGTTTTGGGGGTGTTACGGAAGCAGGAAGCTGACCATGGAGTGAGTGGTTAATGCCGAGGGCTTTGCGTTGCCTGGAACCCTGGGGATTAACAATGAGCGGGCAATGATGTTAACTGAAAAATGCTTTTCGCTTTTCCCTATTCGTTGTTGGTTCTTCGCTCTTGGCTCATGGCTCTCAGAGTTTGGGGTTGGCATTATGACTGGCAACTGGGAGCTTGGTTGGTTGTGGTTAGTTGCTTCTGCTGTTTCTGTTTTTGCTATTGCTGCACAGTGCACTGAACTTGCCACCAAGTAAGTATGCACCACGAAACTTGTTTAATTGGGAACAACTTGCTCGCGCCATCGAAAGTTCATTAGAATGAAAACGGCTTGAATATTTATAGTTTGACAAAAAAAAACAAAAAATCCAGTATATATTCATACAGAACTCTTACAACCTTACATATGAATGTTTCTGGTTACATGCATATTTATTATGTGTAAAGCATTTTGAATGGTGCCAGCTAAATGAGCATATAACAAGTAATAGGGTTTATTGTTATTAATTGTTATTGAACTTTGATTTTGATCCATATGTTTGTGGTAGAACTGTAGCTTTAGGGCAGATATTGTGCATGATCCATGAACCATTTGTCCTTGTTCCTTTCGTGGCCATGATGTGGCAGCACCTTGGGTGTCCGATATAGGCCTCTGGAGTAACTTAAATAGCTCTACATATAAAAAGAAATTGTTGAAAGTCTATAGATTCGCATGCTAAATGATATAAGTATATTGATAAATAATTATTTACCTTCTCATTCTTTCGCTGTCGCGTCAAGTGTCCCAGATCCTGATTCGTATCTTTCTGCATCTCCACCGGTTGCACCTGCAACACTGTGGCCGATCTTGATGAAGATGATCTTGCATTAGAATGGGATTTAAGTTTAAGTTGCAGATCAATAGCTGGAGGGGGCTCATGGCGAATACGTTGCTCAATCTCATACAGCTCTTGCTGCAAAATGTAAATCATAATGCCAAACTATTAGAAGAATATTCACCCCGTATGGGTCTTAAAAACTTACGCGATTCTTATAGACCATGCAACAGGCGCGCAGCGTAAAATAGTAAAGGATCTCAACACCCGATAGCAAGGAAAAGCCAAGAAACAAACTAGCAATGCCACCAAATGAAACGAGTAGATCCACCCAGCCAAAGAGTACCTCACGCTTGTAGCGTATTATGGGCCAAGTTAGGAACTCGACGAGTACGCCTGGAGTCTCGGCACGATCGGTTCTTTGGAAAAAACAAAGATAAGCAAAGGCATAACTTAAAATCTTCAAAATAACTTACACTTTCATAAGCTTATCGACGTTGAAAACGGTCTTCGAGCAACTCAGCTCACATTGCATGCAATCCCTTATATTGGTTATATTAAGCTTGTACTCTTGGAGACAAGCAAAGTCCTTCACAGCACACATGGGCACGTTATCTGAAAGAATTGACGAAAATATAAATCATATATATGATATGGATATAATAATAATTGAGATACTCTTACTAATGGGCTTGTAGAAGGGCGGATTGCACTTGCAGAGCTTGATGGCCTTCGCCATGCGACACTGCTTCATACATGATGAAAAGGTGTAGGCATCCGGAAAATAGCTCAATTTCACCTCATCACTAAAGATGCACTTGCGCTGGCCAATGGACAACTGGCGAGCATCATCTGTGGTATAGGTATTCTTCTTGGAGATGCGCACCTCGACCAGTTGATCGTCTGAGAAGTCGATTTGAGCATTGAAATCAGCGCCAAAGTATTCCTCATTTGAAAAGATGAAAATCTGCCAACAAATTGGTTTTCCTTTAAATCATATTGTTATACGGATCCCCACATAAAGGACTTTCATTTTAGCTTTTTCAGTACAATATCGTACAATATTTTGGACGGTTTTCAGTATCAATGGTTAAGTCTTAAGTGAAACATTCTTTTTACCGTGAACGTATTTGAATTCATATTTAAACGGAGTTAAGATATTGAAACGGATGCAATTTAACAATATATTCTATGAGCCTGATAAAGCTTCTAACAATAATCGATATCAATGTTTACACACGAGCAAGCAAATTTCATAAGTATGCTGTCCAGTGTGGACATGGTTGTCAAATATCGGTTATCCATTATCGCTATAGATATCGTATGTATCGTTCATCAATATTGATATCGATATCAATATTCATACATTTTCACAGATCTTAAATTTATTTACCTGTGTTGTACTGTTGGGCAAAAAGAAGAGAGCCCACTTTTTGTCTGTTTCATAAAGATCATGTGGCGCACCAGTCCTAACGCTGCAGTATACAAGAGAGAGAAAGAGATGATGAGCATAGAGATAAAAGTTAATGGCATAATCTGTGATTTTACTGACTCCTCTTTAGCCGCGGACTTAAAACGGCTGTTGAACGCATAACAGAAGCCGTGTTCCGTATAAATGGGCTCAAAATGATCACAACAATCGATATCTTCATCGCGATATTTGCACGATAGTAGGGCGTTCTCGCAGGAGATCGCAGTTCGAAATGCCCATTCACGAATTGTCATCTCAGACAACAAATCCGAGGGTATCGACTTGGCCAGTAATTCTGCATCCCAGATATTGTCAAAGTTAAGCGAAGTGAGTAGATCTAAAAACGGTGCAAATACATGTGCTTTCTTCTCGTCGTAGTTGCTGCATACGGGGAAAGAGGTCAAATGGTTGGATAGACGGTAGTTATTTAATTGTAGTTGTAATTGCATTTGCCATTACTCACGCCAGTGTCTTGTAGGCCTCGTCATAGGATTTGCCATGGTCAAAGGAGGTCTCCGGACATACAACCGTAGTGGGAAATACCACATTTTGATTGTGAAAGTCGGTGTCGAGGCCAGTGATGGTGGGATTAGTTTGAAACTTCTCCCACAAACTCATAATAATCACCAGAGCAGTCACAGCCCCAATCGATGTGAAACAGAACCACATAAACTTCTCACCAATTGGCCGCCCAGTTTCGGCTATATAACGCACACCATGCAGTGTCGAATTTTGAAAGAACTCCTTGGTCTGATATATAAGACTGCGACGAAATATGACCAATGTATCCAGCATCCTATGCTGTTGTCGCTGTTCTGGTTTACCCATCGCATGCGATGCTCCAAATTCCTTCTGCGGCATTTTCGTTTCATGAACATAGCCTTGCTACTGGCCAGTCCTGTTGCATGCCGCACAATGTTACGAACTAATCAGTGTTCGACCAATTCAATCACCACTTGCTCCCATTCGGCTTCAATTTTATATAGTTCTGGGTCGTTACGTTGCTTGGCGACCTTCTGCAGTGGGCGTGGTAGTGGAAATTGTAATTGTGGCTTTGGTTATGGTGGTTAATGTGGCACTAAAAGGCTTTTATTGTTTATAGATTAGTTCGCTTTCACTGATTGATCCCAAATGCCATTTAAACATGACATTAGAGGCAAATGCACATGCTTACTATTGCCATAGTCGAGCGAACTCGACAATAAATTGTTGGAAACTATTAAAAACCAAAAGATTAGGTTTACATTTATATATTTATTTACTTTGTTTACGTGTTTATTTCTGAATTTTGGTACCCAATAAAACTTAATGCGGAATTGCGTAATTTAAATTAAACTTTAGAATAAAAATATGCATAGAATAAAGGTCAAACTTTCCTTACAAATACTACAAAAAATGAAAACAAGAAAACCCTAAACTGTCCCAAACTTGGCGAATAGGTAAACCCAATTCAAATCATAGATAAGGAACTTAGTAGTAGAGGTCCTTGAAACCAAAGAACTAGAACACGAAGTTGAATCTATCAGATACAGAGAACTCATGCAAATAATTCAATTTAGAGTTGCACATTGTATAATATGTTTTTGTGTACTAACTACTAACTAAAACTCGGGTTTAGTGTATGGGTAAACTATAGATTTTCAATGGTACATAAAAATCTAAAAAAAAAACAGCTCTCTTCTGTATGTTATACCCGCTAACAAATTCAATTAGGTACAAATGACAATAATATAAACAAATAAATATACATATATGTTAGTATATATACGCCTGGAGAGCTTATCTTGATGTTCCATTAGCGTTACGCTTGTCAAGTCTGTTCCGGCGCTTTTGTGCATCTGGTCACGCCATATTCATGTCATAGGGTGGTTTCAGCTGTCGATTCGTTCCGCCTGCGCCTGGTCGCTTAAAATGGCGTCGACTTGGATCGTGGTAACAACTGGTGTCCCTCAATTGGTGGGCGTAGGGATCGGTGCAGCTGCTGGTCGGCTAATAAATAGGCCGGTAGTCTGCAAGATTTCCGGCGCCGCGACCAAAAACCAATTAAAGCAAATGTGAACATAAACTTCAAATAAAAGTAAAATAATCGTAAGCTTCCCATACATAAATTTTATATAATACGAACAGGGAAAAAAAAAACACAAACAAAAACTGCCAACAAGTTCACAAGTTTTGTGTGAACTTCTGACACGGCATTTGCGACCTAAAGACTACATCGAACGAACTGTCCATTGTTTGGCTTTGCCAAGTGCCTCCAACTGTAACTCCAGCCTCAAGCTTAAGCACAAATGAAGTGGTTTCGTGTTTCAACGACACAGCTACTAACGAACAGACGGAGAGACAGAGGGACGGATCAACGGACAGACGGACAGACGGACCCATGGACACATGTACAAACGGACAGACTTGCGGCTACCGATTGTCGAACAAAAGGTTTAGCGATCACAAGCTGACGCCGATGCTGACTGACCCTGATGGTCACAGGCGGATAAGTGATGCAGTAGCAGTAGCAGCAGCAACAGCAGCAGCAGCAGACTCTCATCGCAGATGGGCTGAAAGGACCTCCGCATTAGCTATACTTTGTCATCTTAAGTTTCAAACTGGCGCCACATTTTCAACTCTCGCAGTACAGCATCCATGATTTAAGTCTTAAGCCATTTGGCAATGAGTCTGCGATCTCTGACCATTAATTATAATGTCAATATTCATTTAAGCTGCAGAGCAAAAATTTATACTATTTATTTATCGCAAATATCAATCAAACGAAGTGATGAACATAGGAAAATAATATAATAATTGTGTTTCGATTGATTTCAATTCCTTCAATGCAAACACGCAGAATACAACCATTTCCAGAAGGGAAGACACATTTGTCTGGCGTTTATAGGTAACCTAAATTCAATTTTAGCAATTAAATAATCAACGTTCTTAAAAAATATCCAACATGAGGGACGTTTTCCATCATTGAAGACCCTTCGTTTAGTACAGTATAGAATTTTCTACTGATATCGATGGCGATAATCGGTTATCGATAGTCAAATTAGATGTAGGTTTATATTTAAACTATGCAATTATCTATGTTCCTTGACATAGAATACTACTAAACAGCTACATTTTCAATTAACCAATTATCGATATCAGCTATCGATTTAAAATACTATAGAATACCGAAAGGACAGGGCCCCTACTATCAGACACTTTATCTACTGCTGAATACTTAGATATATAACATTGCTTTGGTTATGACAACATTAAATTAAAGGGTCTCCAATTAGGAATCTAAGATTTTCAATTTAAAACAAACACCATCCGCATGCAGAGAGCTCTCTTCACATCTCTGTACCATAAACTGTTTAGGACTTTCGGAAGATCTGTGCATAAACATATCAGTAAATTAGATTTTTTGATCTTCTCTAATATATTGTACGAAAAGGTTTTGTAAATGCTATAATTTAGATACTATTAAAAAATGTCCTCAACCGTTTAGCTGATGTTGTTTAACACATTGCAAATTTGACGCCCGTCTGATAGGACACCTTTAACTGCTTAACTGCTTCCTTGAGCGCTTCCTTTTCCGTACACTCCATAGGAGGCACGCCGAGATTTTCCGCACTGCCACTGGGACCCAGGCCGAGGGGTGTGGAAAAAAAGGGAGCCTCTGTCACATCGGACGCAACGAAAGCAGGCTCTATGGGAGCAGTATCACCATTGAGTCCTTTAAGCAGGGCATCTGCAAATCGAGCTGCTGCATAGGCCATCGATAGTGTAGCAGAACCGGCACCGTTTTTGGCCTTAACAACCTCATCGCCGCCAAATTGTATCCTGTTGACCATTGCTTTTTTGCATTCGTCACTAACCTCATACTTTGGCGTGCACTGAGACAAGATTGGCAATATGGTGGTACCCGCATGACCGCCGATTACCGGTATTTTCACATTCTCAGGTTTAACGCCCAAGGACTCAGCCACAAACGTTTCGGCCCGCACGCAATCCAACGTGGTAACACCGAAAAGACGTTTGGGATCATAAACCTTCAAGGTCTGCAGAACAAAAGATGCCATAGGCACAACTGCATTGACAGGGTTTGTAACGATAACAATCATAGCACAAGGTGCTTCCTTCGCTATCGCGCATATCGATGACATTACGATTTTTGCATTGATTTTGAACAGTTCTTCTCGCAACATGCCCGGTTTGCGTGGCAATCCGGCAGTTATAAGGACTATATCTGCTTTGGCTATAGCGCTGCGAAGCTGTCCAACACCCGTAAAGCCCGTCACCTTGGCTGGTGTGCATATATGCGATAAGTCAGTTGCAACACCGGCCACATTAACCACATCATGTAGGGCCAGTTCAGTGATTAATTGATGAGACTTTAAAAGTAGCGACAATGGTTGACCGATGCCACCCGATGCACCAATAACCGCCACTCTATAATTCCGTATCTAGATATATGATTAGATAGATGATAGTTCGATGATTATTAGAGTATAAATCGTATAATTAATTAAGCGATTGAAAATACCCACGGTGAAAGGAAAACGGTATGTTGCGCTTAGCATACGCTTTGCCATCTTCAGAGAATGCATTATGAAACAGTCTAGAGCTAAATTTAAAACTAAAAAAAAATTAAAAAAAAGTTCTAAAATTTCGTCAAGATTTTTTGATGCCCAATTTTAAAGTAAACTAAATACTACATGATAAATTTCAGTGACTTTTAATAGAACATAAGTTTATTTAAGTTGATGTAAAATGCAGTGTTCATACAAAAAAAAAAATTCGGGTTTCTAATTCAAGGTTAGTGTTACTAACGATTCATCATTCACTTCATTTGATTTCATTGTTTATTGAACTTTCAATTAGAACCGTTATAAAAAAAAAAAATAAGTTTACCTTATGCTAGATATAAACATATTATACAACTCAAGCACATCTTGCCAAAACGAATACAATTAATTGAAATGAATAAGTGTTAGGCCCTGCGCTTACAAATCACAAACGCCCCATCAAGTTAATCCAATTGACAGAGACGTGGCAGACTCTCTTATATGTATGCATTAAATCAATATAGTTAATAACTAGCTATACAGCTACACATTTTCGATCCTTAACAAACTAG
>JBANCZ010001904.1:0-18450 GCA_037040025.1 Sphaerogastrella javana | reverse complement strand
CCTACGCCATGCGCTTCATTGGCATATCAATCAGTGGCCAAAAGCGGGAAATGAATTCGCTTACTCACACGAACCGCACACCAGATACAAGGCAATACTCACGGTTTTTTTCTTCCCTTCTTGATTTTCCTCCTCCTGTTGTTGTTGTCGGCCGAGCGGACGCCATTTTAATTAAGTGTTGGGGCTCTGTAACCAAAACGAAGCGACGCTGGTGCTGGTTCTGCGGTATCGCTGGCGCCTGGCCAAATCCTTTAGTGGCGTATCTCTTTCCGGCTCCTGACCAAAAGAAATTTAACATTAGAACGTAAGTGTGCAAAAAATAATAAAAGCAAACCAAGATAGAAAACCAGTGACAGTAAAAGTTACGTAGTGTAGCTCTGGTTGTTGTTGCTTTTGGTGGTGATGCCGTCTGCTTTTAACGTCGGTTGCCACTGACAGTTTAATTATTATTCTTGCAAATCAGTTAATTAATTAAGATAACTGTGACTTTGAGACAATGAACACAGGTCACTTATATTGCAGGCTGATTTGTGCCAATCTAAATTAAATAAATACAGCGCAGAAAATTTTTCACGTTGTGATGTAATGGCGCGCTTGGCTTTAGTGTAAATGCTGCTCAGCAATGTTAACGCAATATGCCAACTCATGTTAACGCAGAATTGCGCAATGATCACTGTTAATTACAGTATATGTAAGCAACTCAAAGCTGCATGCTCTACTGCATAGAGTCAATGTAGTCAAATGGAAGCTCAATGCTATGATGCAAGACAAAACGCTTTTTCAAAACAATTTTTCAAAAAAATAGAGTAAAATCGAAAAAACAGGCAGAAGGAGGCGTGGCAGACCCCACAAAGTATATATATTCTCGATCAGGACGAGTAGCGGAGTCGATTTAGCTGTTTGAAGGTTCCTAATTTAGAAAATCGAGCAAATTCGACGTCGCATCAAATTTCGTTCGGTCCGCACGTTCACAGCATGTTTCTGTCTTTCTCTGCCTCTAATGAGTTTTGGAAGTTTCTACTTCCACAACTTCTATAAAACCAGGATTAAAATACATGATATTGCACTTTGGTGGAGTTGCAATTAAATCCCTTTTGGAAATTTATGAGCAACGAATAGTTGTTTGTGGTTTTTTAGACCCTATTGCCAAAGACACACAGGGTTTTAATAGAGACTCTATGCAAATTTTTTTGCTACCTTATGTTTGACTCCATACGTGGCTTGATATCGGTATGTGCACTCGAATGAAAATGTACAAAGAGCAGCAAAAGAAGCAATTAAGCATAAAGCGTGCAGATAAAAAGTCAAAGAGTCGAGCCGAACCAAGCCAGAAAACCGCAAAGATTAAAGACCGAAAGAGCAGCAAAAAAAACATGGAAAAAATGCAGTTGGTAATGAGGCGAGTGTGTGTAGAGCCGCTGCTTGATTAATGTGAGTGGCTTACGCTTTTCCCTTTATTCGTTTTACTACACTTTAAGCCGCAACAGCCCATAAAAATGGTGTCTTGGGTGCATCTGGATCTGTCTGGTTGGGGGTTTGCCTTGGCTTGCAGTGTGTGTAAATGGCAATTTTCAACTTTGGCAAATCCATGAATTGTGGTCGCTACGACTACACAGAGCATATTTAATGCTGCGGGCTATATGTAATGCTATCCTACAGCGAGTCTTTGCTCTTTCTCACTTTTGCATTGCTAAAATATTCGCGCCAGCGACATTTTTATTGAGGCGCAGGCAGGCATTCAAACATAGAGATTCACACACACAGAGAGGCAGTCGAAAAATGTTATGGGAAATGTTGAGATGCCTTGTAACCACAAGACGTTAGACCTTAAGAATGGAGGTTTCTGACATATTTATTGCATTATTCTTAGCAACAATTGAAACTGTAGCAACTGTTGCTGTTAAAATAGTAATAATTTTCAACAATTCAAATTTGCTACTCTTTTAACAGATTTTCTGCTCTACAATGTTAACGCAATATTTACTCCCGCCATGTTAACTCAATTTTTTGCTCTAATAATGTTAACATGGTTCTTTTTCAATTAACAGAACGGAGAGTTTAGTGCGCCATTATCTAGCTTCGGTGATAGACGTGAAGTTGCGTCGCGGTAAAGTCGATTCAATCAAATATTTTAATTTAAAATTTGTATAGTGCGTGTGTGAATTCTCGTCTCGCGAATTTGTCAATGAATTAGAAAATAAACGTGTGTGCCTATCGATTACGCTGCATTTGCTGCAATATTATTGTTAATTTTTTTTTTTCAAGTGTTACTATTACATAACATCCATAGTTCTTAATGGTTTACATAATGGAATAATTAAAATTTATACTAGGCATTGGTTTTTCAATATGGCATTAAAAATTTTCCAATGAAAAAATGCACACACACACACACACACACACATAGATGTTCGTACTGTGCTATGTTAACGCAGTTTCTCTTCGCTTATGTTAACGCAGTTTTATTCTCCTATAGAAGTTTTGCTTCTGCTAAGGCCCAGTGTTGAGCAGCGATCACTGTCTTGTTATGTTAAATGCTTGGCATAAAATTTCTGTTTGCTATGACATTTTCACTCGATGCTATTTGTAGAATGATAAGTTATGAGGATACGAATTAATTTGATTTTAATAGTATATGTTATTAAATATATAAATATTTAAGTAGATCTGCAAAAGGAATATATTGTCCCTCACATGACAACAATTGTCATGTTGCAGTTGAAGTTGGATGCTTTGAAACGTATGTATTTGCTTCAGTTGCAACTTCATCTATGTTGCAAGTTAGTCGTGTCAATCAGGCATGGCTTGGCGTCGCCTTGTCCATTGCCAAATGCGTGCAATACTATACAACAAGAAGAGCTCATCATGTGGCTGCTTAGTTGGTTCACCAGAGTTACTTTTACACACACTTTCCAAATCTAACTAGTCTATTCTATTGAGTTGTTTGGCTATGTAACATGCAGCAAAACTACACACAGTCCAAGATGCTTGTAATGTAAATGTCCCATCGTAGATGTTGCACTTCCTGAAGCTCCTGCTGCTTCTTGTTGCATTCCACCAGCTGCTGTTTATCACGCATGCCAACGACAGCGATGCCAACGTCAATTCAAACATTTGAATTTTGGTAAACTGCAGTTTGACTTTATTGTGGGAGAGCAGTCTTACACAAGCTCCTGGTCACAGAAGTTCTTGTTCTTGTGCTTCTACTGCTTCTACTTCGACTTCTACAGGTTTTCATCTTTCCTCTTGTTACTCCTATATAGCATTCATTGATATTTTGTGCAAGCGTAGCGTAAATTCAATTTAATTTTGTGTAAATTCGCTGTAAATGCAATTTGTAAGACCTGTTCAACAGCAAGGGCGCGTACCAACAAAAAGAAAAGATTCACAGTTCCTTGAATATCTTTAAAAGTTTTCATAGTTTGAGCATAAAATTAAATTTATTTTTACTATAAACCAAAGCATAATCATTGCCTAAAGTTTAGACTGCTTTTCTTCTACTTATTTCCACAAAATTCTTTCCAAGCTTTAAGAGATGCCAACTAAATCAGAGCATCCTCTAAAGGTTCTCCTACACACACACACACACACACATACACACGAATAAACACCATCTGTGTATGTGTGATGCTCATCAATATCATATTTATGCTTGGCTGCCAACAAACAATTGAAAACAATACAAAATACTTAGTAATTCTTGTTTGGTTCCGTTTTTGTCTTTCCTTATGGAATATTTTATGCATTTGCCTCTGGTTTTCGATATTCCTTTGCCTCCTGCGATTTGGCATTGTGCCAGAATATTTTCCTTTTTGTCTTCATTTTTCTTTTTCTCTTTGTTTTTCTTTTGTTTTTGTTGTATATTGTTTTGCTATCGGTTTTGCATGTTTTTTTCGTTTTTATCTTGGGTTTTCCCAGATACTTTTGAGTTGATATAACTACGTATCCCAATACTGTGAAGTGGATTGGGCAGGGAGCATGGGACCCTTTCTTCGGCATAGTTTCTCGGGCTTAGGCCCGTTATGCATATTTGCCATTTGTGTGTTTGGTCTTGGGGTTCATTCGCATGCATCGTTTTGTATGCCAAAAATGTGCCTCATGTGTTCTCAATTGTTGATGATGTGGGAATTAGGTATGAATTTTGGGTTGCATATAGATGTTCAGGTGTGCAGATGCTCAGATGCGAACATGTTCAGGTATGTTGGTTTTCGATAAGTTGCTTTGGGCAGTAGGCCATAACAATGGCCTTAATTTATTTATTACATAAGCTCTGTTCCTTTTCGCACAATACAATGGAAGAAATGATGGCATTCGTTCAAATGATTTTTATTAAAGTTAAGCAATTGTATTTGATTAAACTAATCAAATGATGGGCTGATTTGGGATTGGGAAGTTCAGTTTTGAACGTTTTAAATAATACTGCATAAAATGTTTAAACCTATAAAAGCGATTCGCACACAGACTGAATATATTCAAATATCATTGCCAAAATGCTGTTTGCCATTGGACATTGACAAATATACAAAGCGGCAGGCTTAGCAGCAATTCCCCAAGTAGTTGCAACTGCAGCAGCAACAACATCAGCAATAGCAGCAGCAACAACATCAACAACATCAGCAGCAGCAGCAGCAGATTGCCTGCATTTTGTGTTAAATCAGCAACAATTGTTGGCCTGGCCAAGAGTTGTAGCCATCGCTTTGAGCGGTTTTGCCTCAATTGCAATTGGAGTTTGGGTTCTGCAGTTTACAAATGCTTTGGCTTACTTTGGCTTTGGCATTGGCTTTGGCCAGCCGCCAGGCAGAGGAAATTAAAATTTATATAGCATAGAAAATGGAGCAGTAGCAGTAGCAGTAGTAGTGGTAGAAGCAGCTGCTAGCTCACTCAAGCATTTTGCTATTTAGCGTCTTTATTAGCCTTCGTTCCAACAATATCCTTGGTCGTTTCTCTATTTGTGTGTATTTGGCATTTCTTGAAATCTATCTGGACTTTGGTGCTGCCAAAGCGGAAACCGTGGTTGCCAATAAGCCGACAATCGGCCATTTGTCAGTTTCGATTACGATAAGGAGAATAAAAACGTATAGAAATAGGAAAAAAATGTGGCAAGTTGGCATTCAATTGGTTTAAATAATGTGGCATTCAATCAATGCTAACGCATAATTATAGCCAAACTTCGTCTATATTTGTATACTGTATACTGCTGAGCATTAGCCATATGAACGCCTCAATTGGTGTCCAAATCATTAGATTTACAGCCAATCATTTATATTTATCGATAAACGAATCAATTCACCATTGGGCATTGTTCTGACACTGGGTATTTTCCCATACTCATACTCATACTCATTAGTCTCCCTGAGCGTGTTATTTAAATCAATTGTGCGTGTTGTTCATTGAGCTGGCACAGCGCACATATATAAAGGGTCTTTCAACAAGGACGCATCGATGTTGAAATTCAAATAATCAAGATGTGTGTGTGTGTGTGTAATATTAACGAAATTTGTTATTTGAAATGCCCTATTTGAAAGACCCTCTATGGATATTGCTCTATTTGAAATACCCTATATTTGAACGTTTTCATTTTCTGCTGTGAAAATAAACCGATTAAATAGATTGCAACGGTTTGGAATTTAATGAGTATTAGAAAGTAGAAAAAAATGCTTCTGGAAATATTCATAAATTAAATTGATTGTTACGATAATTGATTGAATTTAAATTTATTTCATTTCACTTTTATTTGATTTCACTTTTATTGAATGTCACTTTTATTTATTTCATATCTATTGAATGATCCGAACCGCTTTGACGCATTGCTTTCCATTCGGCTATACGTGTTTGCAGATTGATTAATCTTTCATTGAATTCTGCGGTCACCTTAGCTATTTCCTCCGATCTAGTGGGTTGATGTGGCACAACATATTGGATTTTCATAGCTTTCAGTTTTCTTTTAAACGCTGGACGTATAATGTTTGTGGTATGTGGCTCTAGTGTTTGGGTTTTTCGTGGCGGGAATTTAATCATATTAACGGTTCTTGAAGTGGAATTAATAGAAAATTTATAGACATTAAAATGAATATATATTTAATCTAAACTTTTATTTGACATTGTATTTTCGTTACGTATTTTTAGAAGTATTCAATTGAAGCAAAGATTGCTTACACAAACAATTCTCATAAATGGAATATTTAATAGTCTGACAAGTGATATAATATATATACTTGGGTCTAATTTAGTTAATGTTTTGCTCAACTCACAGCCACAAGTCAAGGAAAGGGATATAAAGCAGCAGCAGCTTCATTTTAGAATGAACTCAACACATTACAACTCCTGGGAATATAGCAATCCAGACTGCATCGCCTCCCGGAGATCTGCCTGCCACTTGCCACTTGGCATAAAAAGGTGAACTTCACAGTGGCTCCGTTGTCGTTCTAGCTGTCAGTTGAACTCGGTTGTTTTCCTCTCGCTTCTGTCATTCCATTTGTCGGACTGGGCTGTCTGTCTGCTCCAGTGGGCATAGCTAAAGTTATCTGTGTGCTGTAAAAAGGCCTACACTGGGTAGACCCACTTTTGCCTCTCTGTTCTTTATGTCTGACTGTCTGGCATACAGATCAGACAAGCTGTTGAACAACGAGAGTCAAACAGCTCAAGTATAAACTGCTGGGACCCAAGTGTGAATCATCCTGCAGGCTATGCCTGTCTCTCCCCCTCTCTGTGGTTGCTTTTGCTTTTGCGCTTTTTCATATTTCAATTGAAATGCGGCGCAGCACAATTAAAAAGCAAGCCAAGTGATGCGTGCCTCTGCCTTCGCCTCCGCCTCCGCCTCATCCTTAGTTACTGTGAATGTTTGCCAAGTCCTTGTTTAAAATGAAGCGCTATAAATGGACAAGTGGTTCTTGTTGTTGTTCTTATTCTTGTATTAAAGTCTCCTTGCCCCAGGCTGTATGAACTGGAACATGGACTGTTGGTTTATTGTGCCATGTTTCGTGTTTAGTCGCCTTGGGCCAGGCTTTTGTTGTGGGGTTTTATGTGTGTGAAAACTCGCCCATAACATTCACTTGGCAATTTTGTTTTTATATTCGCTTTTATGCATTCTGTTTACTTGCCCATGCCTTTAGGCCATATTCATTTCTTTAAGCTGGCAAAGTGTACAAATTCTTATTCAAAAACATTGGACGTAGCGAATATAGAAGGATTGACAATTAGCTGACACTCATCTCTTTTTCTTAAATTCTATAGAGTTCTTTGAGGAAATTTCATCTATGTCTAATAGAACAAAACTATTCGAAGCAAATAGTTCATTGCCATATTTCATTATGATCCAACTTTATTAAAAACAATACCCAAGTATTTTTTGTTATGCTAGAATTCCTTTTTTTTGGGCATCGAGTCTTGTCATTTGGCACTCAGAGTGGATGCACACTCTAGTCTCCTAAATGAAAATGAAATGTAAATGCGAAAGCGAATGTAAATGTGAATGTGAATGTGAATGTAAATGTTTGAAAATGCCGCATGTTTTTGCCATTTCTTCATACACTCAACTCGTGTAACGTAAAAGGATAAAAAAAAAAGGAAAATGCTCGCAAATGGAAAGAATAAAAGAAAAACACAATTGAATTTTTGGCAGATGAATTTTTGCAGATGCCAACTCGTTTTGTGTTTTGCTCTGTCTCAGAATCAGTGTGGCATGTTTTTGACATTCAACTAACTGTGTATGCATTCATAGTCCATTCATTCATCCGTTCATTCGTTTGCCTATGCCAAAATGCTTTTAATTAAAAAATATTTGCAGTCAAACTTTGCATAATTTCAACTCAATAGTTTTTAGGCTGAATCTAACTGGTTTTTGCCAGAAACAAAAACACATGGACATTCTGACAGATAGACAGACAGACAGCTTAGTAGCTAGGACCACTTAGGGACAGAGCTGCAGAGCTCCAACGACTTGTGGCAACTCAACAGGCAACGCACCCAAAACGAACTCCAAACTGGATTTGTCTAGGGCCCCCAAAAACAGTATTGTGTCGGTCAGAGTGTGTGTATGATGTGTGTGCGAATACTGAGTGAGAGATCTGTACAGGATGTGCAGGTCCTGCCGCTATTTTCATATTTTCCACTGTCCAAAACGTGTGAGGTAGTCAATTTCAGCAAGTGTGCTAATGGATTTGGAAAATCAGAAGTGAGATTAGTCAATGGGGCCTCAATTGAGTGACAGAACCAATGGCACGAACAGATAAGACCAAATGCAGATAAGGACAACAGAAGCTGCTGCTTCTGAATGGGCTAACATAGACAGGTTACTTTTGTGTATTGTTCCTGTTGTATTGAGTATAAACTTTAATTTTATGAATATTTTGTTGAATACAGATTATGATTTTCTAGAAGGCTCAAATTTCAGCTATGAGGCAGGGGAATTGTTGAATGCTTAAAAACATTTGCAAATAATTTGCTAGAATTCAGAAAGAGAATAATATAAAACTCATTCGCAAAAGGGAGTACAGGGTACACGTGATGTAAATCTATTTGAGTTAAGGGATTTCGTTATTAAACATGCTGGACATTTTGGCATTGCAATGCACAGCTGACAGCACACAGTGCGTATGAGTAATGTTCTATTACGGAAGAAGAGGAAGAGACGCTAGTGTTAAATGCAGTTTATTTTATTAAAGCAGCCATACGTGCCTGTTGCATCTATTTTTTAAAGAGTCTTAAGTTGGAATGAGCACAGCTCAGTTTGGTTGCCCATTAAATTGAGCATTTTGTTAGCGAGTTTGCAGTGCCATTTAGTGGTAGTAGAAGGCAAAATGACAGGACTGGGCCAGGCCTAAACAGACTCGTCGCTTCGCTGATTTGCATGTTAGGTAAAAAGGGCTAAAAGCTGAATTGGAGAATATGTATATACATATACATGTTCCTGTTGATTCCAAATGGAGTTGGTGTCGAGAACTCAAAGTCGTCTAGCAGTTGTCCGGACTGTCGTTCAGTCGTCGTGGTCGTCGCCGTCGTTTTAGTCGCTTTTGCAGTCGTGTTATGTGTGACATTTGTTTGTTTAGACGGCATTCGTGGGGACAAATATAAATGTTAGTTACGCTCTGCGAGTTTCGCTTGCCAAATTGCCTGTCAAGTCTCTTTCACGCTCTCTCTCCTTCTCTCTGGCGACTGAGTGGGGGCTATGAACTGGTTATAAATATCTCAAAGTGTTCATCACTTTGCCCCTCTTTGAAACCCGCTTGGTATAATGCAATTTGTCTGCCGCAACGGCGCACTTGACGATTGGAAAATTCTATTCTGGCCGCATTTTTGCACTTCATTTGGCGTTTCACAGTCGTCGGTATTCTGACTGACGTCATGCCTCAAACTGTGGCACAGAGGTCAAGTAGCCTCAGTTGATATCCACACTGAAAAGAATGGTTAAAAAAATGCAAACATTTCCTTTGTAATTAATATAAATACACCTGATTATTTAATATAAATATTCGTTTTAAAGTCATGGTAAAAATTAACATTATTAATATTCTAAAAATTAATAAATAATTTAATATTTTATAATTTTCTTCAAGTGTAACTGCTCTAACTGCTTAATGCATTGGACCTCTAATCGAATAGCCTTAGCTCCCACAGGGTACGAGAATAAATAGACCATCCCCTGGTGACTCAATGCCAAATAGTTTGCCATTTCTCTTTAGACTTTTGTCTTATTTACACCCACACATAGACACAGTTGTGTAGGAGTGGGAGATTTGGTAAATTGCGTGTCTGACCATAAAATTGGCATCGCTTGCCAAGGCCCAAGGTTAGATCTGTGTCCTTTTGACCTGCTCCTCTTCTCGGTTCGGCTTTGCTAGTTTTGAGTGCATTCCATGGGGCATTTGGGGCACTGCTTTTCAGGAATTTATATTGCATTATTGCTTTGCAGCTGTTGTGCTTTTTTTTGGTTTGTATTAATTTGGTTTTAGTTTGGCTTAGTAAAACTAATTTATTTAAAGTAAGCTTAAGCTTAAAAACCCAACAGCAAATTCACATTCAAAAATGTCTGACCATATGACCCAATTTTAAGTTGCCTGCACTTATACCCATTGCTTCACCTACTACTGTTGACCTCTAGCCACAATCGCATACAATATACTCAGTTCGAACCACACCAACACACAAACTACACTCAAAGCCAGAGCTTTGGATAGTTCAGAAACGTATAGGGGTAGTCAAACACTCATAAAATAAGTAATTTAGCAAGTGCTTTCTTTTTTCTGTGGTCTTCAGTTAGGCGTGCATCGTTTTAACTAAATTGCTTTAGTGAGTGCAACTAAAGAAAATGAAACTTGCAATCACTAAAAATTGTTGTTGAAATAAAAAATAGAAATAGAATGGAAACTATTAGATTTCTTCAATAAAAACAATTAAACGTCTCCTATTTGTTTACAATTCTATTTGTCCTTCAAATTGAACATGCAAACCTTTTGTATTCCATCAAAATTAAAACTGTCAACAACAATTCCAATTGGCAGACGTGAGCTGCTTCAATTTGTCAATCAAAAACAGTCGAATTGGAAATTTGAAAAGAAAATTCATACATATTACGGCAAAATGGAAGTACAAATCAAGCGTATAGATATACATAGATATTGGAGCCTTTGTTTTTGCAGTACAATGTGCCGAAATCAAAAAACTTGAATACAAATGCATTTCTCCTGACTTTCTCTATACTCTTTTCATTTATTTTCTATGCTTTCGGTCCTGTCCTGGCTGTGTCAACAAAGTTTTGCATTCAAAATCTTTTTTCGGTCAAGTTGGGAAACCGCAGTGTCAAACTGACTTTCCTATATGTCTACGAAATTGTTCAAGTTTTGCGTGTGAGTGTGAGAGTGAGTGTGTGTGAGTGAGTGTGAGTGTATCCATGGGTGTGCGAATTTGAGGTGTGTGCATTGTGTATTGTACTTTCTGTAGAGCTATTGGTGTATGGGTTTGTGTGTGTCTAGACTATTTGTCTGCTTTGTAATTTGTTAAACAAATGACCGAAAGGTTCTCCACTTTTGTTGTTTGTTGCTATTGTGGGTTTGGACCAAAAGCTTTATGAATTAATTATTTGCAGCATGGCATTCTAATTGAAATTTTCAAGGTGTATAGTTTTGTTTTAAAATGATGTTTGATATGTATAAGAATAATATAATAATACTATATGAGAATAAGTTAAATTATAAAGTTAAATAGATTCTTATAGATCTGCAATCTTTAACATAATCATCTAAACTTAGATCAATAGAGAGAGCATATCATTTCAAGAAACAACAAATTGAAACAGATACTTGGATTGAAGACTAAAGTCTTTATTGATTTGAACTTTTTGAATAATTGAATTGAATAATCCATAACATGCCAAAATAAAAAAGTTCAACTATTATTGAAATAACAGAGACAGTGGGAAGGTCTGAGGAAATGTACAAAACTAAAGCCGGGCATAAAACAATAACCAAGAATCATTTTCAGTCTGTGGTCTGAGAAACCATAATTTTTGGCGCTGCTGCCACTGTAATTTTTGTATCTCTTTGTTGTTCTACTTCCAGTCAATTGTTTTGACTGATAATGCTGGGCGGAACTTTGCTTTAGGCCATGCAAACTATGAAGATCATACCAAAGGCCAAAGAAAAACTATGAAGCTCAAGTAAAGGGCAATTGCATTTTGTTTAACTTTCTAAACAAAAACAAAACTGAATAAAAGAAAGGTTAAGTGCTATAAAAAATGCGGCAAATATTATGTTAAATATGATTTATCAGACGTGAACTAACTTTTAATAAATAAATTATAATGTTGAACTTAAAGAACTGCATTTGTGCTAAAAAAAAAAAAATGAAAGCATATAATTAAAACAAGTTTCGTTTGGCAAACTCAAAAATTAGAATATCAAAGAGAGAGCATGCTGTATATTTTATGCACGTATTTCCCTCTATATATTGTGCAAATCAGCTTTGTAAAAAGTTTGCAAAAAAGACGCCGACAAACGCAATGGCAATGGCAATTGCAAAAATTATAAGTTGTCAAAAGTGAACAGGGGAAAAAAAAACAGCAAGAAAATTTTCCAAGCGCAAAACATCCACTTGTATAGTTTTCCAGCTACGGTGGCAGCAGTCATACAAATTCAGTGCATGCATAAGTTGCAAAAGCCGCCCAAACAGCCCTTAAAATGAACCTCTAACTAACTAGCCAACCATTCCACTTAGGGCTGCAGCTAAACCAAATTCTATAGCGGTGAATTAAACTTGTTTCAAGTATCTATTTACAGTCTTTCTCTCTCTGTATGTCTACTTCTCAGATACTCTCTCTTTTTCTATGAGTTTCATCAAACAGCTGAAGCTCTTTGATGAGTTGCAATTAAAATTGACGCCAGGGCCTAGCGGTTAGTTAGTAGCTAAAAAATGAAAAAGAAACAGGTAAAAGGTGAAACGGATGAGAGCATTCACTTATTCGGAATGATATCACTTATTGAATGTTAGAATGTTAGAAATTGTATAAATCAAATCACCGATTGCCATGGAAATTCCAACATATCGATGTTGCAAAATCTATAAAACCACAAAGGAATGTTTTATGCATGTGTAAAATATATATTTTATCGTTTCCAAGGATTGTGTGAAAGGTTTCGTCTCGAAGTCCTTGACAATTCCGTATGTGCTTCAGTGACATTTTTATTGTGGCTTAGCCTTGCATTCAAATAGATAAAAGTGCAGGCATTTCAGACATTTTCTGACATAATATATATCTGTATGTAGACATATTTATCAATATCTAATGTATTATATAGAATACGAAAATTGGCAAATTTTTACCGCCGTTCTATTCAAACTGCATTTGAATTTAGTTGGCTCACTTTTATGGCTTAAACATATGTACCATATGCAGGTATTTTACGCGAATGAGCTGCCACTTTACCCACTTTTCTCCATCCTCTCTGCTGTTTTGTTGTTTGTGTGTTGAAAACATTTAAGAGCTTTTTAACAGTCGTGCCAAGGACTATTGGGAGCAGGCCTTATGCCATGCCATGCCTAGTGCTGCTCAGCTCAGCTCAGCTCTGAACTCAGTTGAGTTTGAGCTGTACATCATCGTCGGCGACAGGGCGTCATCATTTCCAGCCAGCCTGAATAGCTTTTCAAATGCTAAATTTATGCAAATAAGCAGCCAAAGTGTAAGAGGGAAGCGTGAGAGCGAGAGAGAGAGAGAGAGAGAGAGTGAGAGAGGTGGAACGCTATTTTGCATATGAATATTTGTGCACGGAAAATGTGAGTACAGTAAGCAAACGAATGAGGTAGAGAGAGAGAGAGAGAGAGAGGGGAATGAATGAATGCCAGCCTAGCACACACATGTGAAATTGTGCCTTTTTGCCAAGTTTTTGAATTGCCAGTTTCCGTTTGCCGAATGTTTGACGTTGGCAGGTGCTCGAAGAAGTACGGTGATGACGAGGACGACAAGGAGGGGACGTTACAGAGGCGAAGAGTTATGTGAGGCATCATTGAGCGTTGTTGCATGGGCGGGCCAAAGCAGTTATTGCAACAGCTTGTGGCATGTGACGTACGTACGTACACATACAGTGTGTTTTTTTCTTCTTGCTTTTACTCTTTGTGTATTGCCTTCAATCATCAATCAATTTGGTATAGTACGTGCCGCTACTGCCAGGCCCCACTGTAGCTGGAGCTGTTGGCTTTTTACTGTTGCCACTCCAATTACTGTTGCATACTTTTAGGCTCGCGAAATGCACGTAATCGCCTGCATTTGCTTGCGAATTGAGGCGAAAGTTCTCCAACTGGAGAGGCATAATTCATGCTGCAAGTTGGACACGTTGAAATGTGCATCACGTAAATGCCACAACAAGACGTTGTCCAGGCCTCGAACGTGGCATAGTTTGATTTATAGCTTACACAGATCCATATATATATTTGTGTATATGACTTTTGGTAAATGAAACATGGTCGACTCAAAGTCGAGAAAAGTTGAGGGTTGCAAACTTTCCATCGATGTGAGTTATGCTTTTCTGTTAACCTCTTCATAAAATCGAACTGCTTGAATTTTATATAATTCTCTTTAGAATAACCAATCCATTCATAAATTATTCACTTTTGTTTACTGACAAATATCTAGAGTATCAAATCTGCGATAATTGTTGCCCAAGCCGAATTCAGTTATCACTTTTGAGGTTAGATCTAACCATCATTGTATGCAGTTTCTTTTGGCTTACTTTGGTTTTGGCCAGTTGCCAATCCCAAGGCGAAATTAAATTTTATATAGCCAACAAAATGAAGCTGTGGCAATTGCAGGCTGGACAGATCCTAAGTTACTGTAGCATTTTTCCATTTAGTTTGTTTTTTTTTTAGTCATTCGAGTTCAGTGAATTTCTTATTTTAATTTAGTTTAGTGTGTTGCCAAAGCGGAAAACGGGGGCTGTGCTTTGGCCATTTGTCAGCCTCAATTATGGCTGAAAATTGGAAATTGTTGTCAAATTCTGGGCAACTGCTTATAGCTAAAAAAATTAGTCCTACAGTTCATTTGCAATTCAGCACATTTTATTGATTGATCATATCTTTAAAACATTTGTTCGTCAAACAATAAAACTGAATATGTTTAAATTTGGATGAATAATTACTTCGTCTCAATATTTCAATTGTATTTGATTCAATCAATCCTTCAATCTATCCTTATAAATGCTTGCTTTTCTCTGATTTGAACATTAGATCATAATCAAACTCTTGTCTTTTTCTTTCATAGCCTTCCATGCATTTATTTTTGCACGCAGTTCGATTAGTCGAGCATTAAAATCAGCCGTTATCTTAGTTAATTCATTGGCTCTGATTACTTTACGTGGCATTACCGCCTCAAAGTTTAAATTTAAAAAATGTTTCCTCCTTGCTGCTGGACGTTCAATGACTGTGACGTGGGGTTTGGGTTTTTCCCATGTTTTTGAAACTCCTGTACGAAAATGTAGCATTGTTTATGTATGGGTTTAGTATATATATTTATATTTAAAATGGCACAAATTGAATAACGTGTTTTTCTATCAGATGTTCAAATATTCTCGGGTGAGCTTAAATTGAAAGGTGACTCAACTTTTTTAACAGATTCAAATTGAATTCTCAGGTGTTTAATAATAATTTTCAAATCATCCAACCAAAATTTAAGAAAAATGACAATAAATTGAATATCAACAGCTCACGTTGACTTTCTTAGATTTACTTTAATATTTAACTTAACTTTGCCTCTTTAAGTGCATGAAAGTGTGAGTGAGCATAGAGTTTCTTCAAAATCTTTTACTGCTTAGCGTACTTCACTTATTTTATTTGGTAACAGACCAAGAGTGGAGTCCTTGTCTGTCTGCCTGCCCGCCCCTTGCCCGTTGTCTGATTCCCTCTTTTGCTCGTATCAACCTTTCACTTGGCATGAAAAGGTGAACTTCTGAGTGTCATTTGTTTGCTGTCGCCTCGACTGTCATTCGAGTTGTCATCTGAACTGTGATCCCACTCCGTTCGTACACCCTCTCTTATCCAAGCTCTCTTGCTCTGTTTCCCTTTTCCTCTCAATCTCTCTCTTTCGAATTCCCCCTAGTTATTTTCCCTTTCAGTCTGTTATATTGTCTGTCTGCACCAGTGTGAAAAAACTTGAGTTATCTTTTTGCATCCAAATGCCTACATTGCGTCTGTCCCTAAATCGTTCCCAGACACAGGCTTTTCACAGTCTCTTTGTCTGTCTGTCTAACTGTCTGGCACGCTGCTTGACACATTCACGGATTCACTGCCTATACTTTCCTGCTTCTTTTTTTGTAGAGTCTTTACAGCCTAGGCATAGAATCGTAAAGTATGTTACCACTACAACTGGATCATTTTTAGTTCATCGTTCTGTCATAATATCATAATATATATAATTAATAATTTTAACGAAGTTTTTGTCTATTTTTTACAGATTAAATAGAATGGTGCAATTAATCAGCTTTATCGGATATATCCCTTGGATTTTTATAATTACAATGAGAATAACTTCTATGATTTTAACTTGAATTTGTATTAATTTTATCAACTGCAATAAAAAGAGCAACATAATTATATAAATTTGTTAAAAGTTCATATTAATATTGTATTAAAATCACTATAATTTTTTTCAAGCACCGGCATAAGCCAAGTGAAGTCAATAAATAGGTAAATCAGTAGTATCTTAACCGAAAAGTCTTTGCAGAAGCCAAGAATATGCAGCGTGTTCGATTTAATATAAGAAGAAGGAGTAGGAAAGATTGGCTAAATAAAGGACGCAACGCTGAGACTCAGCAGGATTTATGCCAAGCGACATTTTAGGTCTTCGTGGCTGCCACAGATGCTGCCTCTGGTGATGCTAATGCTTCTGTTTCTTCTTCATTTTCTGCTTATTCTTCTGCTTCTGCTGCTGATGCTGATGTTGATGCTGATGCTAGATGCAGCTGTTGTGCTTACAAATGCTTTGCATGAAGTCATTGAATGCACTTTGCCTGGTAAGCAATTTGTAAAAATTTTATGATTTCCATCCGTTTTATCTGCTCTGCTAAACAAATGAAAAATTGTGAAAAATTGAAGAGTTGAATTTTTCTGGATTTTTTTTATGAAATATTTGATTTATTTTTTTTATTTTGTTTTATTTTATAGTTATTGAATGCGCAAATAAAACGAATATCGTTTATGAAGAGGAACCCACTTTTAATTGTAAGTAAAATCCAAAGAAATATCATCTAATATATTTCATTTATTTCTAGAGAATCGAAGGTCGAAACAATTCGATGAAACAATGCAGCCGTTGTGATGTCAGCGTTGATGTAGGCGTTGATGTTGATGCCACAACGAATTGCGCTTACAAAACATTTTTGCAGCGTGAGTGTCGTCAGCCAAACAGAAATAAGCCTCAAATTGTGCCCAAAAGCTTATGAGTGGGGCAAGGCTATATACAGTGAGGGCATGGCCAGTGTCAGGCTTAGGCATCAGCAAACAGTCGGAATATTTTGTACTTTATGCCTGCAAATTCCGTTGGCCAAGTGCCAAGTTTAGCGCTGTGTGAGCAGCCGTTGCACAACACCAACAACAGCAGCAGAAACAACAGCAACAGCAGCAACAGCAACAGCAACAGCAGCAGCAGCAACAACAACAAAAACAGTTGCAGCATCACATTCTGCTTTCGGTGCTGTTGTTTTCCTGATGTTAGCCTCATGCTGTGCACGTTGCATGCAGTTGGGCATAAATTTGGTGGAGGGCAAGTGGAAAGATGGAGAGCAGGCGTGGACCACAGCCGGAGGCCAGAAGTTGCCATGTCGATTTTAGGCTTAGCTCTACTATAAGTTCAACGTGTGGACTGTGGTGTATGGAGTGTGTGTGTGTGTGTGTGTGTGGGTCCAGCTCCATGTTTCTATGACTCTGTCTGCCTCTGTTTCTCTGGGTCTGAGGTTCGATCTAAACGGTAGGGCATTAAAACAAATGCAAATATGCTACTACACACAACAGCAGACAATCCTGTGCAACATTTTTCCTTTATTTTTTAGCTTTTAGTGGGTGTGGCTTTTGTAGAATTCTTTTTTTTTTCGATTATTTTTGTTGTCTTTTGTTTTGTGTAAAACTGGTGTACTGAATTTGTCATGGGGTAGATATTTTTTTAATCAGACGAAAGCAGCGAGTGGAAAAATTCTTAATGCGCTTTACGTATAAAGCGATATTTTCATTTACTTTTACGCAGTCTGCATACATGCATTCAGGTGGTAAATTAAAATGAATAATTAAAATTTACAGACGACACACACACACACACATGAGGCAATCTGCAATTGAGTGAGTGCACATTTCTTTCCATTTTTCCTCTCTTTGCTGTCATGCAAGTGCGGCTTAATTTGGTTATAATTAAAATTGACTACGTATCGTTTAATCTCCTTTCCATATTTCAGTTTCAAAGAACTCGATTCGAGAACGTAAGTATTGTATCTGTATATACAAACTGTATATATAAACTTTTAATTATAGATATGAATTCTCTTTCAGATAAGCAACTAAATGCTACGGCTCAAGGACAACAACTGCCCAAGAAATGCAAACGAATTGAAGCCCTGTTTGGATATGTTAAGCAGACAATGGTGTGGCATTTACATTAAAGGTGATTACGGCTGATTGAATGATAAAGAAATGTGGCGCACGCATTATAATCCCACAGTGAATGGGATAGGGTATCAACGGCTGCTTCATTAAAATGATAAGCACGCACGCGATGCCAATGCTGTGGCCGCACGTCCTTGCCACAAGCGACTTGCAATTGCGGCCAATCGGACAACAAACGCAACAATAGACTACAATAGAGCAGTGCCAACAATAAAACAACAACAGAAACGAAAACAATAAAAACAACATCAGTGATTCAGAGGCAAGAAATGCTCCTGGCGCACTTCCAACAAATAAGCAACAATTTTAGCAGCCGCC
>JBANCZ010001903.1:0-18451 GCA_037040025.1 Sphaerogastrella javana | reverse complement strand
CTGCCTGTTACACACAAATCGACTTTGCACAAAGTTAATAGACCCTTTTTGTGTTTTTTAAACACAGGGTCTAATAAATATATATTATATATTCTATATGTAAATCTCTCTATATAGAATATGCAGACTGACATGTACACAATGAACGTTAATACATATACGAAATGGTTGGCTCGGACTACAAATTTTGCTTTGCACTGTGTTTGTTTGCTTGAACTGAATTAAATATATATTTCAAATTTACTCAACTGTCACAATAAAGGTTTACAAATTGGCTATTTACCAGCGTAAATGCAATGCACATACCGTTAATACAAATTGACAGAATATATCCTAACACATAGATTATAATAATGAAGTCTCGTAAAAATTAGTTTCTTAAAATTAAATGATTAAATTTTATTGAATTATATTTTAAGCACACGCTTGTCTATTGTGTTCAATTTTCTCTACAATTTTTGAAATTTTTTACATCTTTCGATGTGTGTGCAATATTTTTGTTAATACTCAACTTGATGGAATAATATTTACATGTTATTAAAGCACTTTGCATCCATTTATGTAATCCATGTACTTTTAGCTTCATTTGCATTAATGCTCCCCACAGTTTGGTAGGGTCAAAAAAGGAAAAACTACTGCAGTTACCAACCTTTACTCTTACTGTTTCTGTTGCTTCTGTTGCAGTTGCACTTTGGATGCTGTATGTACAACATTTTACTGTTACTTACAAATGTCCGCATGTCACTTACTGTTCATTCTGCACCAGAAGAACCTATTTACGTTGCAATATTATTAATATCCGACAGTTGATATTTCACAGAGTTGCGAATGTGAATGTATACCTGACTTCAGATTTCGCCATAAGTGAATTAAATTGTATGTTATTAACATTATTAACACAGAGTTTTTTTTATTTATTATTCTTATTCTTAAAGTTGTGTAAATTTCGGGCACGCTTAAATGTAGTTATTATTGAAGAAACTATTTATTAAAATTTCAATAATTGCTTTTATTGTGTATTATATCTCTAGGAATATAAACCTTATTTCTTGAAAGTATTTCAAATTCTATGACTGACTTTTGATATTGCTATAAGTGAATTAAATTGTATGTTATTAACATTATTTACACAGATTTTTTTTTATTTTAAGATCTCTTATTCTTAAAGTTGTGTAAGTTTCGGGCAAGCTCTCATTTAGTTATAATTTAAGAAACTGTTTAATGAAAGTTCATTGATTGCTCTGAAGGTTTATTATAATTCCAGGAATTTTCATCTCATTTCTTTAAGATATTTCAAAATTCAATTGAATTGCAACAAGTACCACTGTTAAGTGTACAGATTTCATTATTTTAAGCATGATTTCAGTTCAATTCCAATCTTAGCTAATGTTAGAAAACACTTTTCGGGTCAACAACTGGTAAAGAAGATTACTTTTAAATCAGGAAGCGGCTCATTAAAGCGACGAGGTCAGAGGTTAGTTCAACTATGAGTTTAACAGATAGCAGACTGTATGAATCTTATGCGAAAAGTAAATAAGTTGCAATTGCAAATACACTGATAGATGAGCTACATTTATTACTTATAGCATTGATTAAACTAGTTGAAAGGGAGCGCGAAACTTTCTTGACATTGCGTAATTTAGTTGAAGCTCTGCTACATTTGACTTAAGTCAATCCCCTGGCACAAAATTGTGGCCAACAGCTGGCCCCACAGTGCGAACCCACAGTGGGAACACAGAGGGAAAACAGTGGTAACACAGTGGTAGCATTCATATCATAGTTTTCTGCGTTCGCGTTGGCCAAGTTAACCATGGCCAGGGCTTACCTTATAGCTTGACTTCTCTGCGCTGTCTCTCTCTTACTGTTTCTCTATATAATTGTTTTTTTTTTATGTATTTTGCAGCTTGTTATATTATTTTTTTTTGCTTTTTTTGGTTTGTTTTTTGGTTTTTTTTTTTTTGCTTTGGCTTCTTCTGTTTTGGCGCTTACTTACGATAACTTTATGACGCTTATCGCTACAAATGTGCTTGTATCTGGGCACTCAGTGTGTATCTCAGTATCTTTATTTCGTCTGCAAGTACATTCCGCGCGCGCCACATAAAAGTAAAGTGTAGCCAAGTTGATGCAGCCAAGGGGCCCAAGGGTATGGAGGCTTGAGCTTGAGCTTCAGCTTCAGATGAACAGGGGGCAACTTGCTTCTAAGTAACTTATGCCATAATTTCGTTGCCAGCGCTTCCCGCGCGAATTCTTTATTTGCTCTGGCAATGGCCAGTGTGTGTGTGCGTGTGTGTTTGTGTGTGAGTGTGGTGCGACATAATCGCAAAAAGGAGTCTGGCAAATATTATTTTTTATATTTATTTGAGTTTTTTTTTCTTGTTGTTTTTGTTGTTGCGCCTTGCTTGCTTAATGTTTATTATGAATGTTACTCATGAGCGTATTTAGTTAATTTTATTTCACACAAGAGAAGCCAGCCAAAAACCAAACCCCACAAAAAACAAGCAACCAGTCGACCCACTCACCTCATATCTCACATCCCACGTCCCACATCCCACATCCCACATCCTACATCTTCCATCTTACATCCCACATCTCACATTGCCTAGTTACTGTGCCGCTCTTGGAGTTTTTGCCCAGTCGGGCATAGACTCGAATGCCGAATGCTAGCTGAAAATTAAGTTGACGCTATCAACACTTCGCCAGTGTCTCTATGGCATGTGTGTATATATCTCTCTGAGAGTCTGTGTATAGGGGAATACTGTGAGTGTTTGTGTGTGTGTGTGTGTGTGTACTACTGCGTCAACAAATTAGAAGTCAGTAAACTTGGCAAAAAGCATAGCAAAAAGCAAAGCAAAAGAAAAAAAAAGGCATCCGCTTATCTGCGTTAAGTAGATGAGAAAAGTTTTTGTGCTGGATACGTTGATAAGTTGAATTACATGCTACCATATTTCCTTCATCGGAATGGCTAGGGTGACTCCTCATACTGATGGACTGAGTGTTAGTGCTAGTATGAGTGTGAGTGTGAGTGTAAGTGTGAATGTGACTGTGACTATGCGTATCTGGACAGAAGCCAAAATATTTATATACCAAGCTAGCATACGTTTGCATTAATGGGTTTATGCTCTCGGGTTAACAAGACCAGCGCAGCTCCTTTGGCATCTTAACCAGTTTTATGGCCAATTGCCAAGTCAGCATTAACATCAGCATCAGCATCAGCAGCACCAGCAGCAGAAGCAGCAGGAGCCACAGTTGCAGCAGCATCAGCGTTGTTGACGGCATTAAATTGGCGACAGTGTTGCCCAAATCTGCGCTACTTAAACACAACCTGTTCAACATTGTTGCCATTGATAGGGTTATTCCCGCACCAGAGCCATGCTCTTTAAAATGACCTACGATAGCAGTAGAAGCATCAACAGCAGCAGCAGCAGCAGCACAGATCATGAAATGAAAACTATGGCAACCTTAGAACCATAGAAGTTTTATATGCTTCTAGCTGCATTTAATTACACGAATAGCAATTATTACCACAGTTAGGGATGGCACTATTAATCATATGATGCACAATAATCGATTATTGGCCTAAACATTTCGATTTATTCGAATGTGTAATGTAAGTAATCGCAAGGTTAAAAATAATCATAAGATTTAATGATCGATTAAAAGGTTTTTTCGTTTTGCCATCCCAAATCAAAAGTTGATTTAAGTCACAACGCAGACGAAGCTGAAATTTCTACCTTAAATTGTAAAGGCATGGGGAGTCGGCAGGTGTAGCTATAACATTACATGTACCGAAGATAGAAGACAGAAGCCCGAAGCTATAACAAGCGGTTTTAGCGCTGTTAATTTATAAAAACACTTTTGGGAACATTTCGCATTTAAGTGCTTTAAACGCGCATTTACTCGAGAATTTGCCGTTAATGTGTAACAAGCTCTCGAAGCAAGTTTTAAATTAAGCTCAACTAATTGAGATACACCAAAAAAAAAAAAAAAAAAAAAAGAAAAGAAAAGGACGAGAACGATGAGCGCGCATACAAAAACAGTTTTTCTTTTTCTGCGGTTTTCTGTGCGCTTCAAGCGAATGCGGCCAGCGAGTGAGTCCTGTATCTGTCGGTCTGTGTCTGTCCAGTTTACACTTTGAGTTCTTCTTTTTTTTTTTAGCCTGAGAGGCTATTTTTTTAACTAAATGAAATCAAAATAGATGTTACCTGCTGCTTATAATGTTGTTATCCAGGCTCAACAGGCGAAACGATTTCAGCGCATGATAAATTTTAAATTCATTTCGTTGAAAGTTTTTGCTGCTCTGTGATACTTACATTTGCTGCAGAAGTGCATTAAAAAATACTGCTCAAAACTTCAAAGCAGATTTTGGTTCCCACTATAACAGAAAGTAAGTTTATCAGAGAAACGTACAAAGGGAGAGAGAGAGAGAGACAGGGAGAGAGAGATAGGGAGAGAGAGAGAGAGAGAGACAGGGAGAGATAGGGAGAGAAGGAGAGTGGGTAGTCCTTGGAACGCAGCGACAGATGCATTTTGGTAAGACGAGCTTTTGGCCATGACTTTTGCTTTTGGTTCGTCAATCACCTTTTTATCTAGCAGGACATTACGGACGAAGCGCATAGCTTTGCTGGCATTACAGCCATGTCCTTCCACAGGCAAGTGTTATATTTGTGCCTGTCTTAGTGTGTTTGTGTGTATGTGTGTGTGTGTGAGTGTGTGTGTAGTGTCCTTGTGTGCTCACAAATTTATTACAACCTTTGGGAATTCTTTTAAGTAGTTGCTCGATTCAAAATAATTTTCCATTTATCACTGTGATAACAAAACAGTTTTTCCTCGACCAAGCGCGAAAATGGCAAAAATAACATCAGCATCAGCCACAGCAGCAGCAGCAGCAGCAACAACAACAACAGCAACAACAACAACAGTAGCAGCAACAACAACAATAACAGTAAAAACAACAACAGTGTTAGCAACGCGCATTATGAGCATGTCTGTCTTGTGGTTTGGGGGCGTGCCACTGTCCTGCTGAAAATAAAGTGCTCTTCGCAAATCTTGAGCTTGCCGTAGCCATCTAGGGAGTTTTGGGCGCTGAGTGCTTGGAAACTGGGAGCTGGGAGCTGGGAGTCGTGCTCGTTAGGGAGTCCGTCCAGTTCGAGGCATATCATGTGGCAGTCGCTTGACTTACTGACAAAGCAAGACGAGACGAGGCGCTGTGGAGCAGGCAAAGGAGCTGCTCTGGCTGCTCTGGTTGCTCTGTCTGCTCTAATGATAAATGCCGGGCAGCAGGTGATTTAAAATAATTTCGGTCAGCGCGTGAAAAATATTTGTTGTTGTTTTCAAATTTTTGAAATTTATGAGCTGCCGTTAGACCATCCCCCCCCGGTCCCCCTCTTAAAACAGAAAGCATTTTAACAAAGCCCAACCACACCGAGCCCACAGAGTTATGTAGGCCAAAACTTGCCGCAATTGCTTAGCGGTAATGTTTACAGGGGGCAGGAGGCAGGGGGCAGTGTGTGGTAAGCAGCATGCGGTATGAGGCAGGGCTGGCTTTTTTTAGGCACAGGCCAACGAGTCTGTGAAACAGGTCTGTTAAAAAAATTCTAACTTTTGCTCGCGACACGTCTTTTGCAAAAACCACCTACATATTGCCAGAGGTTAGAGGATAAAACTTTGCTCTTGCAATTCGGCCAACTCATTTTCCACTTCTTTCACTCTCTTTCCATTTGCCACAGCCTCTACATGTCCTCTTGCTTTCCCTTTTTCCTCCCGTCCACTCGAACTGAACCGGGCGGCCTGACAGTTTCTTTTGTATAGAGTTCTGGTAAGTTGATTTTATAAAGCAACGGTCGAGGATACTGTAGCCGCTGCCAAACGCTTGTCAGTGGCAGGTTGAGCTATGGGCTATAGGCGGTGGCAATTCAGCAGTAGCAGTAGCAGCAGCAGCAGAAGCAGCAGCAGCAGTAGCAGTAGCAGCGGCAACATCATTGTGCACCACAGTCTGCCTGCCAGTAGCTGCAATGTTCGTGGCTGCAGCCACAAAAGTTTCATTTGTGTTCGAACTAAGTTTGATGAGCTGCCCTGATGCTGTTGTAGTTGTTGTTGCTGCTGCGGCTGTTGTTGCTGTTCTTGTAGTTGTTGCCAATGTTGCCAGAGCCAATGGCTCTTGGTCTCACTCTTGCTCTGGCAATGTTCGGCCCATTGAGCAGGGCGTGTTGCGCCATTAAGCAGAGTACAGAGCAGAGCAGACAAGAGAAGATGCTGTGTCCAGTCAGGCAGAGAGTCAGTCAGTCAGATAGACAGACAGATAGACAGACAGATTGATAGACAGAGAGACAGACAGACATGCAGCCCTGTGAAGTGCATTTGCATAATTTGCTGCGCTGCGTAAAGTTTTTGCATATTGGCCAAGTTTTCTGGTTAAGTCGGCTTGTTTATTAAGCAATCAATTACTAGGATTGCCTAGGATTGCCTTGGTTGTATGCATATATATATACGTATATTGATTCTGTATGGTAGCTTTTAGTTTAACCACAAACAGGTGTAGTGCTCTAGTGCTCTGAGCACGTGGTGGGTCATCGCATCGCATCGCATCGTTTGGCAGTGATCAGGCTCGGCCAATGGGCCAATTGTGTAAATATTTGCTTAAGGCAGTTGCATTATATAGAGCTAACACTTGAACAGCTTCATGGACAACATCAATGAATGTCCTTGGCTTTTGTGTGTGCTTGAGTGGAGTCCTTGATAAATAGATTAAATGGATATCGAGTGGCATTAAGCAGCGGCATCTTGCTCTGTAAACGATACCCTTGTTTACCTTGTTCGCTTCCAAACTCATTCATATATTGGCATATGCTTTGCTTGTTTCCTATGCACCAGCCCCTGTCCCTTAGCCAGAGTTAGTCTGTCAGTCATTCAGTCGTTCAGTCATTCATTCTGTCTGTGGGGAGCTGCAACATAAAATTTTACGACATCAGAATGCGATCGAAATGTTGTTCGATAGTTGGCTTTGCTTGTCGGCAACATTTGCATGCATACTTCAGGGGAATTAAGATGAATATAAATACATATACATATCTATCTATATGTATATACCATATATAAATATATATATACATTCGATATATATACAATGTGTATGCACTTGTATAGAATTGTAAAAGTTTAGCATAAAGTTTTGGCGCTTTACATGGAAACTTGCAATTGGCTGTGGCAGTGGCCAAGGCAACGCGCATCGCATCCTTCGTCTGGCGGCGGCCTCAAAGTTTCTTTAAGCTGAGATAGGATTCTTTGTTTTAACGACTTAGTTCTATGATACTCCTCCTCCGTTCAGTTTCCACGACAGCAATAGCTGCTCCTGCTTGTCACTCCAGCCGAATCTCTGGACTCAACTTATATGTATCTATAACCGGTATCAAACATTATGACATAACTACAGCTTAAGTTTAAAGCCAACTTACTATCCCGTAATTTTTTTTTTTGGTGTGAGCGTCTGTAGCGTCATTTTTGCCGCTTTGCTGGTTGCCAGTTGCCATTTACCTGGTTCTACAGTATGGATACTTCATTTGCAGGTCAGTCGAAATGGTACCTATATGCGCTGTAGCTGGCTTTGTTCGCTTTGTTCCGATTTCATTTGTGATGAGGGTCGCTGCAGCAGTACAGTAGAAGGAGCACCAGATGGCGTCAGTCGAGGTCGCATTCTGCGTGTGTGGTTGGTGCTTTCAATTAAAATTTCAACGTGCACGTAACAAATTTTATTGAAATTACGATTGCAGGCAGCTGCACACACATATGCACAGTACACATACGTGTTCACACTCACTCTCACACACACACACACACACACACATACACCCACTCCTACCATGCATGCAAACATGTCCAGCTGCACTGCGCCCTCATTGCATACTTTTGAGGGCAGGTGGCATACGCTGCCAGAGTGCCAAAAGGTGTGCAGCTGCCATTTGCGGTAGCTGCCTCTAATGAAGCCCAAAACACAAAAACTTACTCTCAGCGTATGTGCAACAAATGAATAAGCTGTCATCTGTGGAAATTTAATTCCACATTTCAGGGTAAATGCAGAAATGACTTCAATTGATCATTGAGGCAAAGTCCATGTTTTTCACTGATAGCGAGTATATCAGATATTTGATTAATGTGATAAGAAAAATAAGAGAAATAGTGAGAAAACGAAGAGAGAGAGAGAGAGAAAGAGAGAGAGAGAGAGAGAGAGAGAGGAAATGCTACAGAGAGTGGGAATGGAACACTTCATTCATGGCGCGAACAGAAAACAACAAAACGAGCTTCAACTGTGACAATAAAATGTTCCTTCTTTCTATTCATGTATTCACATAATCCAAGATGAAAAATAGATTTTACCAAAAATTTTACTGCGCAAAATGCTGACAAGGACATCCCGCCATACTGAGCTCAACATGCTGACGGTTGGGCGTCTGGGCGTCTGGGCTCTAGCTACAGATATAGCTATGGCTGAACGCTTGGGCTATTGGATATGGGCAGCTGTTGGGCGTTGTTAGGCGTGCCATAGACTGAGAACTGAGTGCTTGGTTTCCCGCCTGGGATGTTACATCAGCTAAATGGTTAAGCGCACTACTCTGAATGCAAAAAAGGCTACAATTTTAGAAAAACAAAACGAACCAAAAAAAAGAAAGAAAAATAAAATAGAAAAATATCAGTAAGTTGCGACTGCCGACCAACGACCAACGACGATCCGACAACCGACAACCGACGACAGTTTTGTCCGTTGATAGAGCTAGAATTGGTGTTACTTTCTCTGCTCTTACTCCTGATTTCCACTGATGCTTCCCGTCTTGCCCACTGATTTTGCTACATGACAATGAAAATCTGCACTGCTTTTGTATGGTTGGCATCTAATACCCTGCCTCAATGTCTCTCAGTGATTAATGATGATTATGTACATTAAAATCAATAAATCTAAACGTAATTCGTAGACTCTCTACGCTGATCGATGATACAGTAGCAAGTCTTTCCCTTAGTCACTTGAATGTGTGTAAATCTGTTGGTAGAAACAAGAATATTCAATCTAAAAGCGCACACGTATCGCTAGGGTATTTGAATGTGCACAATTTTGGTATTCGGTTCGATTGTCTGTTTTTCTTTGCTGCCGCTTCGGTGCTTCGTTTGGAAATTGTCATTTTAGTATTCTGAATTCCCAGCTCTGCTGATTTTCTGCTGTCTCTGCAGTTTCCCACTTTTTGCAGTTTCCCTTTTCACTCTCACATGGCACTCCCACTCTCTCCCGCTCTATCTCGCTCTCATCACTTCCTCTGCATCCCATTTTGAGCATTTGGTTGGCATTGCTGAATTAAACCAATCACTACTATTTTCACACTTAACTTGCAATTTGCATAAAATATTACCCAAGACCCAACAGTCAAGCAGACGTTGTCGCTGGGGAGCATTGCTTTGGGGCTGAGAGTTTTGTGGGTCGGGCCATGCCGTGCGTTTAGGGTAGGATGGTGGGTGGATACCCAAGCTGTTTTGGGGCTTGCAAATAAGTACGCATCCATTGACAGTTGCGTGTGAATTTCTTTTATTTCTTTATATTCCCAAACACACACACACACACATATATATGCATACTTACATACATTCTACACTATACTACACTATACACTATGCTGCACACAAATTCTCACATACTTTCCTGCACAAGTATGTGTGGATACACACATACACACTTATTCATTTACCAAAAACCATTGAAATTTTTGTATAGTTGGGAATTTTGTTTTTGGATTTTTCCTTTTTGCAAAAGTTTTTGCGTAGTTTTTTTTTCTGTAGCGATTTGCAAGGCCTTAAAAGCTTGCTCTTGGCTTGGCAGAAATGATTAAATTTTTCAGCTCGAAATGTATTTAGTAGTGTATACTTATTTATGCACAGAGCATGTGCACTCATTAGTGCAAATGTCGGCCAAAACTGGTAACTGTTAACTGGAAATGGGGTAAACTGGGAAACTGGGAAACTGGAAAACTGCGAAAGTTAAGAGTAACTAAGCGCAATTCGAAACAAACCATTACGCTACATTTAACAAATGGGTTAGACCCCATATACTGTCATGGTGTGTGTGAGTAGTATATGTTGCCACCTCGACTTTGACTCCAAAGAAAGCCTTTGGCATTACTCTCTGTGTATATGTTTGTGTGTGTGTGTTTGTGTGTGTGTGTGTGAGTGCGTGAGTGTGCCTTTGACGACCTCTGACAAAGGCCTTTGAGAAGCGCGGGTGCAGAGTAAGACATTAAATGACCGTTTTACACATGTCTAAAACAGAGAAATGGCCTCTGTTCTAGACAAAGGTAAAGTGCGTAGTTCTATGTGAATCAACTGTATAAAGTTGTCTTTAGATTTGACTAAGGATCACTCAGCGGGAGCATTGCCTTTGGCTAAAGCATTCACTAAACTATTGTTTAACTTTGTACGTAATTTTTCTTACTCAAGCTGCTTTACTTGGCAAAGATATTATAGATATACGGCTGATTAAAACAAATATTTCAATGAAATATTAATATGAATGAAGATAGGCAACTCAATATTTAATGTATGACACTCAGTTTTTTTTCTATGTTCACATAAACATTTTTCCGTTTTCAATTCAGAATTGAATCAAGCATATTAAGTTATAGTCAAATATTTTTGATGCACAGAAATAAATACGCATATTCACTTATATATATTCGAATACTAGGGCAGTGAGTGCTCAACTATTGCTGCTGACTTTGTTGCATTTAGTTGCACAGCCATCAATGTGCTCTCTCTCTATACATGTATGTATGTATCTCTCTCTCTCTATCTCTCTCTCTCTCTCTCTCTCTCTATCTCTCTCTTTCTCTCTCTCTCTCTCTGACTGTTAGCTAAATGCACAGATGCTGCACTGGCAATGTGTAAACAAATACACTTAGGCAAACACATAATTTCGAGTATTTAACTAAAATAAACAGGGTGTAAAACATTTTATTACATCCGATGACCCCCCTCTTCCTGCTGGCTGCACCCTTTCTCTTGTTTTCCATATTATTTTTTTATAAAGCTTTTTGCATTGCATTTGAACACACACTGAAAGCAAAGCAGATAGACAGACAGACAGAAAGAGAGAGAGAGAGAGAGAGAGAGAGAGGTAGAGAGAGAGAGATAGAGTGTGTGTGAGCTAGATAGATTGAGACAAACAATCGGACACCCACAGAATATTTGCATTTGAATCACTTGCACTTTTGACTGCTGATGCTGCCACTGTTCATACATAGCTGCTGGTCCTTTGCATGGCTGCCCCTCATCCCACATCCCGCAATCCGCACCCTCCAGTACTCGGCTCCTCAGCGAGCAACTGTAGCAACTGTAGCAGTCTGATCCTTTTAGTCTGCTCTGTCTATTACTCGCTTTTTCGCTTGGCACTTTAGCACATTTCCATTTGCAATTGTTATATTCCTTCTTTGTGTTTTGCTACATTTGTGTGCCACATGCGTGTGCGTATTAGTGTGTGTGTGTGTGTGTGTGTGTTTGTGTAGAATGCGTGCCTGAAGCATTTTGCTTTCTTGCATTTTATTTAAACAATATGCCGCTTAAAGAGAGGGAGACAGATCTAGTGAGAGAGTGAACGCGCTCGCGTAAATATTCATAAAAAACTTGGCATGCGGCTAATTAAAAGAGCTGTAAATTACGAAAGATGTGAGGCAACTAAATGCAAATGCAAATGAAAGCCTTAACTAGCAGCTGGGCGGCACTTGAGCGTGGAAGCATGGAACGGTCGGTCACCTTAATTAAAATGCACAATTTTGCACTTTTGGCCAGCTACAGCGAACGGCGTTTGTGCTGCATTTGCATTAAAAGCGTTTGCCGCTTGCCCCAAACAGCAAGCTGGTAACAACACCAACAACAACAACACCACCAACAACAACAACAACAACATGCAACTGAGACTTGGCAACTTCGCTTGCCACTGTCATGCAATTTATATGCCAACTACTTTACACTTTTTGCATTTGCTGCCTGCTGCCTTCTGCCTTCTGCCTTCTGCTTTCTGGTTGCTCTCTTGGTGTCCTTTTCATTTCTCGTATTGGGTTACATTTTTTATGCCATTTTTTATGAATTTCAACCTACTTCAACCCCAAAATGCCAACCCAACTCTAACCTCAATTCCATTGCCAATCCCGCACCCGTTCAACTGCTGTAATTTTGTTGCGGTCTGCGTTCATTTCGCGTATGAGCGAGCGGTACGGTATAGTTCTCGGGACCCAGATCCCATACCCATCCTGCCCCTACTCCAGAGCATTTACAATTAAAAAGCTCAACACAAAATTTACATTGTCGCTTGATGGTCTGGCGGGTAAAACTGAATTCAGTCTGGCAAACTGGCAACAGACAGACACACATTCAGACACAGTTCTCCAAATCATCCGGCAACAGTTCCAGGCTCTGTAGTTACACTTCCTGCAGGTCTATATACAATTGGCTATGACTTAGTTCAATGAGAGAGAACGTTAGTTCGTTCTATCACTTCAAACACAAACTTTAATAGAGTTAAATTTTGTATTTAAAAAATTACAATTTCTTAAAAAATCACATTCAAATATGAGTATTATCATAGTCACATTTTTGCTTTAAATAAAATATTGTTGCTTTAAAAACGACATTCAAATACAAACATTAATATAGTGAACAGTTTGCTTAAATTATATACAGTTGCTTTCAAAATAACATGAAATTTGGTTAAAAAAAATGTGCAATTTTGAGTAAATATTTGATGTATGTAGTGGCATATAATTCATTCAACAGTACAAAAGCCCTAGAAGGGATTTGTGAATTGTTGTCTGAGTAAATGGAATGGTTTTTGGACAACTATTATTGTAATATATATATTATCATGTAAAATGTTTATTTATTTTCATTTTCCACTTAGAAACCTTGATAATTCAATCTCTTTATTCCTACGACCATTTCTACAAAAGAAACTAGTGTTCCTTTTTCTTGTTTTACTAAAGGGATAACGCTCAGCAATAAATATATATCTTTTCATTTTAATGATATTTTCATTGTATACACGGTATACGTTAGTTGAGCATTTATTCATCTTGCCATCATAGTTGCCAGTTTTTTTGGTTAGGCTCGAATATGACGTTGGTACGCCATAAAATTGTAACGCCACTTTATGCGTTTTATGCTTTATGACCACAAATGAGCGCACACACACACACACATACACACACACACAGAAAGCTATATACACAGACAGCTAGCGAGGGACTCTATCTAGACCCACCCACTCTTACGATTCTACTGTGGATGGGGCAACTTTTATGCACGCACACATGCATAGAATTTGATTATGGCACACTTGGCGATTGCTATAGTTCTGTAGTATTTTTTCTCTCTCTCTATGTGTGTATGTGTGTGTGTATGTTTTTTTTGGCTGTATTTCCATGTTGCATAAATGCTGAACTTTTTAATTTTAATTGTTAAAAGCTTTTTTGCTAAAAATGACCACGACATGCTGACTGCATTTCGGTTTTCCTTCTCCATGCACCCAGTCTGGCCATAAAACTCAGTCAACATTAATGCATTAAAACGCGCACACAATCACAATCACTGTTGTTTAAAACGCCTCTCCTACTGACCCGCACCGCCCATTGGCCAAGTACTCTGACCCTGGCTGGGGTCCATGCATTTAACATTTCCATGTGATGGCCAGTAGTGCGCCATGTGCAACAGTTTTGCTCACTGATAAATTAAACAACAGAGAACAGAGAACAGAGACCTGCAGACCAACAGACGAGCAGCCCGACAGATCGACAGACCTACAGACCAACAGACCGACTGAATAACAAAACAAACAGACGAGACCGTAGGCTATACGTGAGCACTTGGAACTGTGGCTTCTTTGCAGGCCATAAAGTACGCACATGAACGGAGCAGAGCAGACGGTGGACAAATGTGGGTTGCCACCCACCTGGTCGGTATGTATGACTGTATGACAATGGCTGTGGTTGGACGACCGGGTGTCATGGGGTGAGTGGCTTATGCAATATTAAGCATACGCCATGCCTGCCTGCCATTCATAGATAAATTGCCGGCGCATTTAATATGGAAAGTTATAACGCGAGCAATTAAAATGCCGCAAACATGATGTACGCTTTAAACTATTGAAGTACAACGTCTGAGAAAGTCTGTGTGCCTCATACATACACACACGCACACTCTGAGTAAAGGTATATAGATTTCTTTATGAAGAATTCCAGCTGAGATAGTCCTTAATATTTAATTGTGTTTTCCATGAAATTCCATTATGATCGATTAAAAAAACACATAAGTTATTTAAAAGGCAATTTGTGACGAGTTAACCATAGATAGTTGCATCCACATGTAATCTCTAATGTTCGTTACACTCGACTCTTCCGCATGTTCTGTAACTATTATAATTGCTTGCTGGATTTTCCAGAAAAACCATTCAATTTCGTTATGAATAACTTAAACACGTTGAGCTATTGTGTGTGCCTTGCCTTGATAATTTCCAGATAATCCCACTACATATTTGCGTATATATGAATACACATAAATATATGTATATATATGTGTGTGTGTGTGTGTGTATGTGTGTGTGTGTCAGTTGTGCTTGCCTGTCCATATGAAAGCAGAAAATAATACACACACGCGCTCAGCTGGCGCCCGCTTACAAATTTTGTAATCCTTTAACGATGCCAGCAACTTCCGCCATTTGCTCTTCCACACGACTCCGCAGGCGTCTGTCCACAGTTTACCCTGGCACTCCAGCTAGCTCCCTTTGCTCACTCTGCCTTCCTTAAACTGCTGGGGGCTGCATGGCTGCCCGCTGGCAGTGAGCCCACGGCTGAGTGCTGGCAGCGAGGGAGAGGAAGCTGGCTGTCATTGTCTTGTGTTCTTGTGCCTCATCATCGCATAATTAATCTTCAAAAAATCATCAGTCGTCGCAGGCATTAATCTTTGTTAAAACGTTTCACGCAACTTTTAGTCCATTGTTACTCATACGCCGTGTGTGCTGCATACAAAGCGAGCTACAGCCAAAGCTACAGCCATAGCTATAGCTACAGCTCCAGAATATTGTTGCTGTTTTTCTCATATCATAATTGTGCTTCCTTGTTGTTTGCTATTGTTCCTGTTGTTGTTGCTGTTGCTGTTGCTGTTGTTTGTGTTGGCATTGTTGCTGCTGTAGTGTTTGGCATCGCTAAATACGAGTGCTTGCTTTTCAGCCCACTTTGTTCATATTAAACAATTTCCTTGGCGAAAATGCCTTAAAGCGCACTCTCAACACTTTATGTATTTTTTTTTGAGGGGTATTGCAAACATTCATACATATATGTATATAGATCTATATAAACTGTATATATAGTAATTTTGCTACTTTTAAAGAGTAGAATGTAGAACGTAGAACGTACGCATGCAATGGAGTCAACCAAGTTCACTTGACTTGCAATGATAAATGATGGCCTTACGTAATGCAACTGCTGACAGGCGCAGGATGCCTGAGCAGCGCACATTGACTTCTACTATATACTGTATATATTTGTTTATATATATAGTGAGTGTATGTGTGTGTGTGTGCTTGTGTCGGTGTGGTTATAATAGAAAATAATGAATGATATGTTTTTGACATGCTGCCGCTGCCGCTGCCACTGCCGCTGCCACTGCCACTGCCGCTGTCACTGTCGCCCATTCAATTTTACATTTTGCGCCATTTTATCGCTGCGCTTTAAGTTTCAGTGGCAAAGGCGCCAGGCGAATCAGTTATAAGGCATGGCATCTTTGGCATTGACACTGCTGACTACTGACAAAAAAACAACAAGTGTGCTAGCAGAAGCATACAACAACAGCAACAGCAACAGCAACAAGACAACGCCAACAACAACAACAACAGCAAAAGCTTGTGCTCTTCATCATGCTCAATTTGCGCGAATTGTGTTGTCTTGTCTTGTTTCATCTTGTACCCTCTTCTTGTTGTCTGCCTCCTGCCAGCCTCTTGGCCTGCCTGTATCTCTGTCTATATGTTTCTCCCTCTCTTTCTCCCCCTCCCTCTCCCTCTCTTTCTCTGTCGTCTGTCGTCTGTTGTGCTGTAGTCTGTTGTCTGTTGTCAGTTGTCGGTTGTCAGATGTCTGCTGTTGTTGCTTGTGCCTTGTTTTTTGGCTGCCTTGCCGGGTATTTGCCTCGCCTTTGCTCTTGCTCTTGATTTAAATATTTTTGACACTTGGAGCCCGATAATTGTGAACATTAATCATTACTTAACAGCTGCCATATCGAGTATGTCTTTCTTTCTTGTTGCATAATAAGCACATGCTGATAGTTTTCTTTGTTTCACATGAGACTGATTTTCTATTTATGTTGTTCAGCGTTTTCACGAATTGTTTGAATTTTCATTGTTGGAAGTTTTTCCTTTTTCAAAACTAAATCTTTGCTTTAAAATTGTTATTTCAAAGAAAGAATGTCGTAGTTTTATGGATAACAATTTTCATAATATGCATACGCTAATAGTTTTCTCTTTTCGATATGAAACGGATTTTTCCGTGGTATTGCATGAACTTCAACGTTTTGAAAACTCTATCTTTGCTGTGAATATGGATTTATATTAAAAGAAAATGAAGACATACTTTTAAGTATAAATTGCTATTTATTTTTTTAACGTTTTCTAACACTCCACTAATTGATCAAAGGCTTCAATTTGAAATGCACATCTATTTTCCAATCTATGTACATAGTATTCAGTTAATTATCTTTCTTTTGATGATATGCTAGTGGTTTAGAGTATTTTTACAGGGCATATACAGCAATTAGGCATTGAAGAAGAAGAAAAAGACCAAAAAAAAAAAAATGTGAAAAGTAGGTGGGAGCTAAAAGAATCTTCCTTGCCCGGGACATTCATCCAAATGCCAGCAATCTGTTTGGCGCTTCAATTGCCGCCTTGTCAATTTATCACCAAATCAATCAAAAGACTTAAGCTCGTCGAGAGTCGTTGGTGCTGGTCTAAAAGAGAAATGAAGTGAGATAGAGAGGAAGTGAGAACGGGAGCGAGAGCGAGGGCGATAGCGAGAGAGCGAGAGAGACTAAGAGTTTCTTCGAACTGTCCTTTGCATGTGTGAAAAATGCCTTCGAATTGAGGCCAAGAGGTCGCGACGACCTGCTCAGTGCCTAGAGGCACTCACTGCCTTTGACCGTTTGCCGTGAAAATTTATTTGATTGCCGGCTATAAGCAACTGCTAATATGACACAAGCTGATCCCATCCTGCTACTACTACTGCTCAAGCTTGTGCTCCTGCTCCTGCTCCTGCTCCTGTTCCTGATGCCGCTTCAACTTCAGTTGAGGCTGCTGCCAGACAGTACGACAAACGTGGCTCACGTCGCTATTTGAACAGTCAATGTTTGGTTCAGTGACTAATGCTTTCGATGTGTGTGTATCTGTATCTGTATCTGTATCTGTGCATCTCTATCTGTGTCAGTTGTGCTTTGTGCGTGTGGGCGTGTCTGGCGCCTTAACAGATTCCGATGCTGGTTCGGTTTTATGAACTGTCTGTGAAGTTTGTGTAGAGCTGATGCACAGTTATTGGTACAGGGACACGCAATCTCAGCGTCAGCTCCACTCCGCTGTCTGTTTGCTGGCCAAATTGCTTGTGATGAAGACAGTCAAGCGTCAATCAGTCAGCAGTCCCTGTTGAGGCTAAAGCTGATGCTCTACCAACGCCTGTGAATGGCTATAGCGATGTCTCTGTCTCTGACTCTGGCTCTATCGCTGGCTCCGGCTGTGGCTCTGGCTGTGGCTCTGTCTCTGGCTCTCGCTCTGTTTCTGACTGTGGCTCTCTTGCTTCACTCTCTCTGTCTCTGTCTCTGTTTCTGTTTCTGTTTCTGTATCTGTCTCTGTCTTTGTTTCTGTCTCTTTTGCTGTTGATGCTCCTGCTGCCGTCTATGTATTCTGTATTGTCCGCATGTCCTGTGTCGCCCCAACTGTCCTGCTGTCTGTCAGTTAACATGCCTTTTGCGTTTGCCATCTCACAGTTTTCTGATTTGGCAATGCAGAATGTTTGGGCGGATGGTTGGCCTACTGTCCATGGGCAATGTGAGGCTCGTTCAGTCGGTGCGCTCGGCTCGTCGAGAGATAATCACTTTGGGAAATTGCTCATGAATGATTTGTTGGCATAAATCAATTTGATTGATGAGCGTCAATATACTTATATGCCGCTTTGATGTGGGCAATTCCAGAACTCCAACTCGAAATCGCACACACAACCAGAGACAGAGAAAGAGAGAGAGGGAGAGAGAGAGAGAGAGAGAGAGAGAGAGAGAGAGAGAGAGAGAGAGAGACAGACAGAGAGAGAGAAAGAGAGACAGGGAGAGGCATAAGGGCGGAGCAAGCAAGCGTTTCATATGTATACAGAGAAGTGTATGTGTGTGTGTGTGTGTGTGTGTC
>JBANCZ010001902.1:0-18458 GCA_037040025.1 Sphaerogastrella javana | reverse complement strand
GCGTGTAACTAGAACAGCCTCAGGCCATGGCGTTATTTATTTTTAAATAAATATTAAATAAAGTAAATAAAAATATTTAAAAAAAAACTTGAGTTGTTGTTGTTGCAGCGAAGGTTAGCGCTGAGACACCCACAACGACAACTGTTGCTGTTGTTGCCGAGAGTGTCATAAATTAATTGCATATAATTAAAGCGCATTCGCAACACCAGCAACACCAATAACAGCAGCAACACCAGTAACAACAGCAGCAGCAGCCACACTAGTAACAGCTGCAACAGCAACATCTACAGCTACAGCAACAACAGCCGTAAATTGCCCCATAATTTATGCACACTAGGCGTTACAGTTACTTTTAGTCAATGCCATTGCAGTCTAACTAATAATTTTGTTACTTATTTATTATTTCTTTGCAGTCACGCGCCCGTAAAAGCTCCACCAAAGCAAATAAACTGAATGCAAATGCTGGTGGCATTGCAAACGCAACATCAGCAACATCGCCAAGATTAAGTCCAGCACCAGCAGCAACATTGTTGCCGCAGCAATCGCCAAATACAACAACAACAACAGCAGTAGCAGCAGCAGCAGCAGCAGCAGGACAAGTTGCAGCGGGTGGTAATCTGCAACAGCAGCAACAGTATCAACAGCAACAGCAACAACAACAGCAACAGCAGCAGCTGCAACATCAATTGTTACAACAGCAGCAGCAACAGCAGCAGCAGCAGCAACACTATCAACAGCAGCCGCAGCAGCAACATTTTCAGCAACAACAACACTTGCAGCAGCAGCAGCAGCATCAGCAGCAACAGCAGCAGCACGCGCAGCAACAACAACAGCAGCAGCAGCAGCAACATTTGCATCAGCAGCAACATCAAATAACCGCACAAATACAAACCATGAAGGATCAACCGCAACAACCAATGGTAAGCAGCAACATAGACCAACAATTATGTGGCCAGACATGCATATATATACATTTTTTTTTTTTTAAATTGCAATTGCAATGTTTCAATTAAAAAACTTCAACTACAACAACAGCAACAACAATACGATTATAACAACAGAACAGAACATTGACCTTCAGTTCATTTCGCTTGCCATTCACTGCAAAGGCACAAAACAAAATCAAAATAAAGCCCCCCATTTGTGTGAGTGTGTGTGTGAGTGTAGTATTTGCCACTCAACAACGACAACAGCAGCAACCTCTGGCCAACATTGCGTATACGTCACATACGCCCAATCAACTGCAGCTGTGCACACATTACGAACAAACCGAAACGAAACGAACGAACGAATGGACAGACAGCAACAACAAAACAAAAACCACACAACTGGCCTACACACAGAGAGAGAGAGAGGGAGAGAGTGAGAGAGAGAAAGAGAGAGAGAGATAGAGAGAGACATTTATGTGTATACGTAGCATTCATTCATAAACAATTTTTCGATTTTTATCAATGATTGCTAAATGTTTTGAAAATAAAACGCAGACCGCACAGCAGCAACAGCAACACCAACAACACTAACAACACCAACAGCAGCAGCTGTCAACAACAACAGCAGCCAGGTGCACACACACACACACACTGCAATACTAAATAAAGTCTATTTTTATAATATCAACATAGATACACACACACACTCAGTTTTCGACCTCCCACTGGAGTCATACTAAAAAAAAAATAAATGCACAAACATAAAGCAAAATGCCATTAAAATAATTTATATATATATATATATACATATATATTTGTTTGTATATTCATTTGATTTTATTGTGCGTCTGTTTGCCATTGTTGTTTGTTTTTATTATTATTTATTATTATTATTATGTTGTTATTATTATTGTTGTATTTATTGTTGTTTCTACTGCCTATAAAGAAAAAAAAATTTCACTTTCATAATTTTTTTTTTTGCGCCCTCATAAAAATGCAAATGAAATGAAAACGACGCGTGTTTCGCTTGTGTTTTCACTTTTCATGTTTTTTTTTATTGTTTATTGTATACTGTGCCTAAATGGCATCAAGGGGTCTATTAAGATTTTGAGATTACACGACCTATAAAACACATATACCTTACAAGCTCCATGAGAAGCAAAAGCTGAAAATATGTTGAGATATAATTCGTATAATTGCAAAATAAATATGTTTGTTTATGAAACTCTAGCCTGGAAATGTCTCTAAAAATGTTCAATAGTTGGGCACCATCCCTACTGCATCGTATGGTATTTTGATGTCAGTTTTTTAAAAGCGTTTCTATACGCACACATGTTTTATTTACACGAAATTAATGGAAAAACTGTATCATAATTTAAGGCGCGTTAATAAACAACAGCAACATGAAAATTACTTACACACACACATACACACACATACACATTCACACACACATGTTGGTATTTTATAATATTTTGCTGTTTATTTTTTCGAGGTCACAAACTTAAGCCAATTAGTGGGGCTGCTTAATCAGGGCGCAACTAATGTGATTTACGAGTGACAGCCAAAATAATATTATGGGGGGGGGGGGGCAACTCCCTTCAGACCCTTCAGGCAGTGCAACCCCCAGAATAATAAAGGTGCAAAATACCAAAGGGTTGTTTCCTTGAAGCAAGACTATATGGGGGTTATAATGCTATACTGTTTGATCTAAATATAAATGTACTTTAATAGCTCCTAACTCGTCATAATTTATGTTCTTTATTTATATCGAAAATTCACATTAGAGATATAGATTTCTAGATATTCTATATGTATGTTAGTACAATTGCGTTTTATTTTTGTAGGCACCCATGGCCTTCTATCCGACATGGCAGGCGGATCCGTCGCAGGGCTGGCAGAACCAGTTCATACAGCAAATACCACAGAATACTCCAGCCATCACATCGCTCAATTCGTTGGATTTCCAGACACAGTCCTATGCCTATCCATCAAATGGCTACGTGCAGACGGGTCTTGGATTCGATCCCAACTACGGCCGTTCGCCCTATGCAGCGCCAGTGCAACGCTACGATTTCCAGAGCCAGCAGCTATCCAGTGCACCCATCAATCAGGTGGGTCTGCAGAGTGTGACCGCGGGTTTTGCACCAGGTGGTGTTAGCTATGCCGGGCAGGTGTCGACGGCGCCAGTGCCACCAACAGTGGGTCTACAGCAGCAACAGCAACAACAACAGCAGCAGCAGCAGTCGCATCTGGGTGCTGATCTGAACAAGACCATGTCGGGAAACGACACGCCTGGATATCCGCGGGTGAGCAGCGTGCCGCCGCGCTCACTCAACTGTAACGGGTATCCAGGCGACTACAGCGGATCTCAACAACAACAACAACAACAAACACAACAACAACAGCAGCAACAACAACAGCAAACAACGGCAGCAGCAAGCAGTGTTGCTACCACGCCCACAGCAGTGCCAGTTGCCAGTGGCGCTAGCAATGCCGTCGTAGCTCAACCAGCCAGTTCTCCAATGCAAACGCAATCCCAGGCGGTGCCACAATCCCCCACGCGCAGCCTCATCCAACAGCAGCAGCAGCAACAGCAGCAGCCACGGCTTGTCTCGCAGTCGCCCAGTCATGTACCGCCCTCACCCAACGGAAATGGACTGCAACCCTACGGTAGCAGTGTACAGCCACAACAGCAGCAGCAGCAGACGCATCCGCATCTTGCCTCGCCGCCCATGCAAGACTGGAACTGGAGCAATCATCAGCCGCAACAACAACAACAGCAGCAGCAGCAACAGCAGCCGCCCACACAGCAGCAGCAGCATTTGACGAGCGATGGTTATCCGGCGCAGGTTCAGGGCGAACGACTGCATCTGAATACGCGCATCAAATCGATGATAATGCGAAAGAGTGACTCGAAGGATGCATCGCCGGACATACAAATGCAGGGTCAGGTGACAACACCCTCTGTTGCACAGCAGCAACAACAACAGCAGCAGCAACAGCAGACCGGTCATTTTTTATCGTATAGCCACCATCTCCGGCCCGAGACGGCGCTGAGCGCCAATGGGCCGAGCAACGTCGCGCCACCGCTGGGCGTTGCCGAGCCCATCGGAGGTGGTGGCGATCAAATCTGGAAGCCGCACCACGCCAACTCCTTTAAGAAGCCCTCAGTGGGCAGCGTGGCCAGCGGCTATGCCGGCACAGATCATCAACTGCAACTGCAACTGCAACAACACCAGCCCGGACAGCACACGACCATCAGCCACTCGGAGACGCCGCCACAGCCTGCCATGCCCATCCAGCCGCCAGCACAGCCGCAGCCCAAGAAATCACGTAGTCGCAGCAAGGCCAGCCGTGCCGCTGCAGCTGCCGCCGAGGCTGCCGCAGCAGCCGAGATCGAAAGGGATCGCAATGCCAATGATCCGGGTGGCGGTAGTGGCGGACTAAAGGCATTGGGGGTAGGCGTAGGTGGACACTATCCGCCCCCGCCGGGCAGCAGTCAGGACTATCACGGACAATATATCAAGACGGAGCCAGGACTGTTGCCACCGCCACCGGGCGGACAGCCCAACAAAATGGAGGGCTATGAGCGCAACTACCAAAATTTCATACAGTATGCCGACTTCTGCCAAAACGACGGCCAAGCCCAGTCAGTGCAGCAGCACCAGCACCAGCAAGACTACGCCGGGTATCATCACAACTCCGCGTACTACGGCGCCGGTGCCGGTAGCTTCCAGCAGAACTTTCAGCAGAGCTTTGTTCCTGGCTATCAGGCAGCTGCCTATGGCAGCCGACCTAAACCGCCGTCGAATGCCATGCATCATAGTGCCCATGGTCATGGGCATGGACATGGGAATAGCATGCTGGAGCTGGATCGTAAACCGGACACCAACAGCATTATACCACTGCCCACTAACTATGAGAAGGATATACCAGCACATGCGTATCCCATTCCAGCGCATCGTTATGCGCTTGGACACGGCGCACCACCACCGCCCCACCTCAGTCATCACGGAATGCTGGAGCCAAAACTGGAGGACATGGGCATGCTGGGACATGGTCATGCGCATGGCTATGGCTATCTGGGAGAGAGTAAACCCCTCAACAATGGCTTCTCGTGCTGTCGCCAAGGCGGCACAAGGCCACCCACAGCCGAGCATCTGAAGGATGGCACCTGCTTAGGTCTGGGTATACAGCCCAAAGAGGAGTTGCTCGACGAGGATGAACTAGTCGAAGCACACAACGGTGTCAAGTCGAAGTCGAAGAAACAGAAACCCGACGAAATACCCGAGATTGTGGTCAAACATGAGAAGATAAACCCCATGTTCGATACAACAGATCGCCTGGAGAAAGGCAACAAAACGGAGATACCCGAATGCGAGTGCTTCCAGTCCGATAAGAATCCGCCCGAGCCCGGCACCTACTACACGCATCTGGGTAAGTTGAAATAGATAAATATTATATTTAAATATAAATATATTTAAACATATTCTTGTTCTAACCATATCCTCAGGTACTGCTTCCACGCTCATGGAGCTGCGACGCGAGTTCGAAGATCGGTGTCAGTTATCGGGACGTCAACTGCGAATTGAGAAAATCGTCTATACGGGCAAGGAGGGCAAGACCACACAGGGCTGTCCGGTAGCCAAATGGGTTATACGACGTGCTGATCCTGAGGAGAAGGTACTCGTAGTGGTCAAAAAACGTCCAGGTCACAGGTGAGCACACAACAAATTCGAAATCAATGTTCATATTAATATAATCCATTACTTTTCCATATTCGCAGATGTATTGCGGCTTATATAGTGGTGTGCATGGTTGCCTGGGATGGCATGCCGCGTTTGGAAGCGGATAATGCCTATAAGAACTTGATACCGAAGCTCAACAAATACGGCCTGCCCACGACGCGACGATGTGCCACCAACGAGAATCGCACCTGTGCCTGCCAAGGTAAGTTCATATTATATGCTTTTTCACGAATTTGGCTTATATGTTCGCTGTAATTCGTTGACAGGTTTGGATCCAGAGACATCCGGAGCCTCATATAGCTTTGGCTGCAGCTGGTCCATGTACTACAATGGCTGCAAGTACGCCCGTTCCAAGACGGTGCGTAAGTTCCGTTTATCTGTGAAGAGTGAGGAGGCAGCCATAGAGGATCATATGAATTTGATAGCAACGCTACTGGCTCCGGTCTTCAAGCAGGTCTGCCCGCGCTCTTATGACAATCAGACTAAGTACGAATCGGAAGCATCTGATTGCCGACTCGGCCTGGAGCCGGGTAAGCCCTTCTCAGGTGTCACCGCCTGCCTGGATTTCTGTGCTCATTCGCATCGCGATCTGCACAATATGCAAGACGGTTGCACGGTGCATGTGGCACTGCTGAAGCCCGACAATCGCGATAGCCGCCTGCCCGACGACGAACAGTTCCACGTCCTGCCGCTCTACACCATGGACGGCACGGACGAGTTCGAGAGCGTCGAGGGGCAGCGCGACAAGCATCGCACTGGCGCCGTTCAAATGCTGGACAAGTGAGTGTAGTGTTGAGTTTTGAGCTAACCGCAGCAGCTCGGATGCCACCCAATCAAATGCTTATAATGCCCTCTCTCTCTCTTTCCCTATATGTACCCCCCTTAAAATATAGATTCCCCTGCGAAGTACGTGTACGTTCCACGCCGCTGATACCCTGTCGCCGGCATGGCAAAAAGCGCAAAGAGGATGAGTCTGCCACGCCGGATGGTGAGCAGGATGCCGCCGCCGATGGCAACAGTCAGAGCTCCAGCAATGGCGCTCAGTCACAGTCACAGACGCAGTCTCAGCAGAGCAGTCCGCCCGCCCTATCCGCCGCTGTACAAATCAAAAAGGAGAACGGTACCAGCAACAGTAGCAGCAACAACAACAGCAACAGCAGCACCAACAACACCAACACCAATAGCAACAGCAAAACCAAGTCAAAATCGAAGTCAAACAATTCCAGTGCATCGACGCCTGGCTCGGCACCGCCAACGACGCCGTCGCCACGCTGCCAAACACCAGTGACAAATAATCCCAGTCCGGCGGGCAGTGCCTTCAGCACGCCGCCAGTGAATCAGCATAGCGGTAATCCCAATGCCAACAGCAACAATGCAGGTGCTGGCGCCGGCGCAGGCGCTGTGCCGCCACCTGGTAGCCAGCCCAATCAGCTGATGAGTTCCAATTCGAGTCTCATGAACATGGCCACCATGATAGACACGTTCACGGATGCCCAGCTGCAGTCCAATCAGATCTCGAGCACCGTGTTAGACTCGCCCTACTCCTATGACTATCAAACGGGCTCCTACATCGATTCGCGTAACTATTACGGCAACTGGCCACCCCATGCCATGGGCATGACTGCTGGCAGTGCCGCTCTGACGCCCACGACGCCAACAGCGCCACTGGTGCAGCATACGCACACCGTGACGCCACCAACAGGAACTGGCGGCACAACCATAGCAGCACCAGCAGCAACAATGCCGCCAACAGCAACAGGCACATCCTTACCACCTTCCACACCAGGTGCAGTGACACCGACAGCAGCTCAACACGATGCCAGCAATGGATATACGCCCAGCTACAATAATCTTACGTCACCGGCAATGGGTGCAGCACAACAGCAGCAGCAGCCGCATCAGCAACAGCAACAGCAACAGCAACAACAGCAGCAGCAGCAGCAGCAACAACAACAACAACAACAACAAAGCGGAGTCGACATCCCAGGCGTGGTTGGTGGTGAGCTAAAGAATCGCGTCAGCGAGGAGAATCCGGACTCGACGACGTTGGTCAATCACTCACTGGTTGAGAGTAAGTTAACCGCTTTGACAGCCATGCAACCCATGACTAATCTAGCACCACCACTTCATCACCATCACCAACTCTCGCATCATCCGCATACGCCAGAGGGATTCGTCAAACCAAAACCTCCGCCCAGTGATTACCAGTACACGCAGTACCCCAACAACTATCAGATGTACCCGCCGCCACCACCACCGCCGCACTCGGCGTACTCTGCCTACGATGCGTATCAGAACATGAACTACAACTACGGCTATCACCATCAGGCGTACTCACCCTACGGCATGTATCCGCAGCAAACGCCTCCGCCCACGCCGCCACCGCCCTCGCCCAATTGGAATGTCTATGGGCATCATCAGAGCTCCGGTGGATATGGGCCAACGGCTGGAGCAACTGGTGCCGCTGGCGGTACTCTGTTGGCCACACATGGTGCGATGCCACCAGCTGCCACAGCACTGGCCAAGCCCACAGTGCCAACAGCAGCGCCACTGCTGCAGCAGCAACAGCAGCAACAGCAACAGCAGCAGCAACAACAACAGCAACCGCAACAGCAGCACCAACAACTGCCAGCAACACCGCCACAAACGATACTGCCTGATCTAAGCAATGGTCAGTTGAGTGGCAGCAATGTGGAGGCCACGGTGACGCCCACAGCAGTGGGCTCAGCCGAAGCACCTTTGCCACCGCTTGGTAACAATAGCAACAACAGCAACAGCAACAGCAGCAGCGATGCCAACATCAATGTAACAGCAACAGCCGGCACACACACAACGACAACCGTTGCTCCGGCCAGCACCAATTCGAGTAAGATCGAACCGATTGGCGAGGTGGCCGAGATCAATGAGAATATCGAGGCCTTCCAGGATCCGCAAATGGGCGGTGTGGCGATTGCACTGAATCATGGCAGTGTGCTGATCGAATGTGCCAAGCACGAGATGCATGCAACGACAGCGGTGCGACGACCGGATCGACATCATCCCACACGCATGACGCTAATCTTTTACCAGCATCGTAATCTCAATCGTTCCCGGCACGGCATCGATGAGTGGGAGGAGAAGATGCGCGTAAAGAAGATCAACACGGACCTCGACAACAAAGCCAAAGAGGAGCGCGAGCGTTTGCTAAAGAAGGCCGCCGGCGACGACGACGAGGATGAGGATATGCACGATGAGCAATTGGCGGCAACGACAACGCCGACACTGGCCAACATCAAGAAGGAGACGAATGGCAGTGGCACTGGTGCTACTAGTGGTGCCGTCAAGAACGGTGCCAGTGGCAGCAAGAAGAAAAAGAGTGACTCGAGCAAGAAAACGCAAGCGAACAATAGCAACAACAACAACAGCAGCAGCAGCAACAGCAACAACAGCAGCAACAACAGCAGTAGCAACAACAATGGCAGCAACAGCAGCAGCAACAACAACAGCAACAACAACAACAATAACAATGGCGAGCAGCCAAAAAACGAGAAAGTTGCCCTCCACGCACCAACACTAACAACAACGTCGTGGACGACCCTGTTTCCTATGCACCCATGTGTGGTTACGGGGCCCTATCAGGAGGGCAATAGCAGTCCGACATCGTCCACGAATGGCAGCTCCAACGCCAACGCCAACGCCAATGGCAGCAATACCAATGGTCCCACGCCCCAACAGCAACAGCAGCAGCAACAGCAGCAGCAGCTGCATCAGCAGCAGCAACACATGCAACAGCCCACAGCAGCAGCAGTGGGAGCAGCGGGAGTGGGCCTACAGCCGCCAACGCAACAAACCTGAGCGCCTATCAGCGCCATGGCATGGGATCCTATTACTACTGGTGATGCTGGCTGTAATCGCTCACTAGCTCCAGCTCTAAAGTTTAAGCCACAAACGACTGAAATATTCTCACAGCAATTATTTTTGTAAACACGTCCTGACTTCGTGTGCCATACGAGCGAGCGGACTGGCAGGATTGGTCAGATCAGATAAGGTCAGATGAGATCAGATTAGATCAGATCAGATCAGATCAGTTTAGATCGGATTCGATCAGATAAGATCAGTTTAGATCAGATAGGATCAGATCAGATCAGATCAGATCAGATCACATAAGCAAAAGGGCAGAAGCAACTCCACACACACCTATACACAGACACACATACATCTGCCTGAAGATCTACACTGAAAGAATGAAATGCAGCTAGATATATATACATACATACATAAACGTAAATAAATTATAATTAATCAATTCAACAATACACACACACACACACACTGATAATAAAGTTTAGGTTTATAAGTAAGCAGCTAGATTGTTGGCAATTTCTGTTAAATCATTTAATTATAGTTTATTTTCCATTCATTTTGTTAAGCAGCAGCAGCAAACACACTACAACAACAACAACAACTACGAACAACTAACTAAAATATTCAAATAAAAAACCTAATCATTAAAGCTTAAAAAAATAACAAAAACGACAAGAAATCATGCAAAATGAATAAAAGAAACAAGCAAAAAAATAAAAGAAAAACTGTTAGTGGACGGATACTCGTAAAAGATCATTGCCAAAAGTACAAATAAACCAATTTTTTAAAATGCAAACTAGAAACAAACGTAATGAATTTCGCAAACAAAACAAAAGAACACTAAAAAATGATATATACGAATCATAACTAAAAAAAAAAAAATAGTTGGTAACAAACATTTTTACTGGTACACTATAAAAAAAAAAAAAAACACTCAATTATAAAAAATTATATTTTTTTCGCATGAATTCCAATTTCTTTTTTCCGACAATTTTCTTCAGTTTCGACAATTTGACTTGCTCTTGAGGCTGGGAGCACCATTCGAACAGCTTCAAGTGCAAGCGAATTCAAATTGCGCGCCATTAAATGCAGTTGGTTCTCTCTCTTTGGGTAGCCGTGAAGAGAGAGTGCGTAGAAGAGAGCGCAAAGAAGAGAACCAATGGCATTTGTGTTTGAATATGTAAAGACACTACAGTTAGAGAGCGGGAGAGCAAGAGCAAGAGCGAGAGAGCGCAAAGACAGACTATAAATGAAAGGAAAAGCAAAAGCAAAAGCAAATGCAAAAACAAAAACAAAAGCAAAAACAACAAATACAACAAAAAAACGTAGCGCAATTTTTCTTAGACCTTTAGAACGCAGCGCATTGTGGCTGACTCTTTGTCCTATGCAAGTGTGTGTATGGGTGTGTGTGAGTGTGTTTGAGTGTGTGCGAGTGTGTGTGAATGAGTATGTGTTTGTCTGTCTGCCTGTGTCTGTGTGTAAAGCTAACCGCTGCACTCATTCTGCCGCCGCTCAGCTTTTCAGCTCTGGCTCATAGTCGCAGTGCCGGGCAGCTCAGCTGGATGGCAGCTTTACTGTCGCTCGTTTCGAACGGTTCGGTACGCTTTTGCCTTTTGCTTCGGATTGTCGTAGAGCGTAGAGTGTAGAGTGTAGAGCGTAGAGCGTGTAGAGTGCAGCGCAGCAGCAGCAGCAGCAGCAGCAACAACTGCAACAACAGCAGCAACAGCAACAACAAAGAGTAGCAAACGCAGCAACGGAGCTGGCGCATACGTTGCAGCTGCAGCTGACGTAGACGTTGACGTCGACGCTTACGTTGACGCTTACGTTGACGTTGCAGTCGTCGTCGTCGTCGTCGTCGTCAAGTTAGTCGATTTTGTTGTTTACGTATTAGTAAAGTTGTCTGCGCTTGTTGTTAGTGTCGGTGTTTGTTTGTTGTTGACGTTGGTCGCGGTGCGAAAATTTTTATTTATTTTCTGCTGCTGCTGTTGTTGCTGCTATCTGCACACTCTAACACACACACACACGCACACACACATAGAACACACAGAAGAAACACACACAACATACAGAAGAAAGATACAGACACACACTCACATACAAACACAGCAGTTAGAGCTCATTATAGAGCCAAGAAGTATGTGTGTATGTGTATGTGTATATGCATGTGTATGTGTGAATGTATGCGTATGTGTGAGCCTGTATGTATATATGTTTGTGTGTGTGCCTATGTGTGTGTTCTTCTCTCTCTGTGCCTGTGTGTGCGTGCATTACATGTGCTTCCTCTTCCATAGCCCCAAAAGGCAACAAATTACTCTTGACGTGCGTTCTGCTAGTGATAACAACAAATTTGATTTGACACCAAAAAAAAATTTACGAAAAAATATAAAAAAAAAAAAATATAAAAAAAACTAAAATAAATTAAATAAATTAAACAAAATTTTAATATAATATTTCAAAGCTTTTGTGAAGACAAATTTTCCAAGTGCTGTGACAATAACTAATAAAATAATAAGCAAAAAAATTATAAATAAAATTAAAGTAAATTTTACAATAAATCTAGACTTTTATTTATATGAACTATTCAAATATATTCCCGCTGATAACGTTCACAAAGTAAGTGCATTTTTTTATAAATTTATTTCTAGCATAATATTAATATTAAACTTGACTTTATTGCGGCAAGTTTTTTATGGCTTGATGTGCGGGCATTGCAATGCATTCTACACACCCAAATACACTCACACACAACCAGTTGCATATGTTTGCACTCATGTAAAAAGGTCAAGTTTTTGCTTTAATTTAAAATTTACAGTTTTAATATGCATTTAGTTAATTATTTATATTTTTGGATACCTTTATTTATTGATTTTCATGGGATATCAAATAAAAAAATGCAATGCTCTCTTTCCTTTTTCTTTCTATTTCATTCACTCAAATTGACTCTCTCTTTGTTTTTACTACTCTCAATTTAGCCTCTCTTTCCATCTCTCTCTCTCTCTCTCTCTCTTTCTGCCTTTGTCATTTGCACTCAAAGTGCAGAGTTGGTTTTTTATAAAATTTTTTCCCCATTTTTTGTTTCTGCTCTATGAGTTTCGCTCTGCGTTTTACACTGTTTTACACTGTTGCTTCAACTCAAATTAGCTAAAACGGGGGGAATATACTCTATAATAAAAGTTGACTATGTTTATGCATATAAACCATGTCTTATAAATATATACTATATATGAAGACTTAGGTATATGTATATTTGCGACTAATATCATTTAAATAATGTTTCAATGTGGGAAGTTCCCTTTTTAATTTTTGATTCAATTGCAATTATACAATAACAGCAGGCTTACAATACTGCAGAAGGCATATATTATATCTATCTATACTATATGAAATTATCAATAGTATTTTTCCATTTAGTTCAGTGTAGTAATCTATTTACTATACAAACGTATTACTCCATCTGTAATATTATACATCATAGTATATATTTTATAATATTTTTCGTATCTCTCTGTAGATTAAAATTATCACGTCATTTCTTTTAGTTAAATTTCTTAAGATTAAAAAGGAAGAACAGATCATAACATAAAGTATACCTTAAAAATTTTAATAGAGCAAATATTTAACTGTAGATTTTAAATTTTCTATATAAATATACTAAGTTAGTGTGATGAAAGTCTATCATAAAAATTTCAGGTTTTAATAATGTAAGTTTTTAATAATTAATTATTAATTGCCACAATTTTTAAGCTTCACATCAGTATATATAATTTTATAAACCTTTAGTGACCTTAGGTTCATAGCATGTTCTAGTTCTAGCATGACTATTTTATTCAGATCCTTAGATTGTTCTACAAAACAAAATACTCTTAAAGTATCGCCATAAAGTCTTGAAATTTTCTTGAATTTAAGTATTTAAAGTATAATTTAAGTAACTCTATTGCGTTTTTAAAAGATGACGTATTTTAAAAAATATAATGAAATACATGGAACATTTGTAAAAAACTGTTTTGGATTTCTCCGAATTTTTGTGCAATTTGGAAAGAACGCATTTTATGAAAAAACGTGGCAAAAAATAGTCGTAAGAGTACTAAAAAGAAAATATGATTGGAAACCTGACAAGTGCGCTTGGACTGAGGCCATATTTTGTGCTATACACATACACACAAACATACGCCAATAGATGTATATATAATCTTAAATGTCTGTGTGTGTGTGTGTGTGTGTGTATGGAACTATCAATATGGGCAACTATTGATAAAAAGAAATCAAAATGTAGATTTGATTCCTTGCTGAATACGTTTCTTTGTCGTCTTGTCTACCATAAAGAATACGAAAATATACAAAAAATTCTCGGAAATGATTTATTTATAATTTATGCGCAAATGTCGCCTCAAATTTATGTTTGTTAGCTTATATAAAAAAATTATATTTGAATAATAAAGATTTCTAATTAATGCGCCTCTAATTTCACACCGCTGACAGACGGAAGCATTTTATTTTATTTTTTCTCTATAGATTGAAGTGATTTTCTTTGTGTGAATTGTGAATGCGATAGTAAGAGTGTGAATGTGAATGTGAATGTGAATGCGAATGCGAATGGTTGGCATTTTGATTTCGAATAATTCATTTTGTACAATTAACGTGTATGACACTGAGCGAAACACAAAAACAAAACAATGAATCAGCCAGGTGGACACCTACGCAATGCGCTTTTCCTTTTTATTATCCATATGCACTTTTTGCTCTTTTTTGTCTTTCTATATATATTTACACTGAGCTTTGTATGTATGTATACATGTGCTGGAATACTATACGCCTTATACCCGGCGTGCATTTTGCTAGTGGGGTCTGTTGACTTAGTGTACTGTATGTAGACGTTGGTATCGCTAGGCTTTGTCCTTTTGCTTTTTGTTGTATTTTTTTAAAAATAATTTATAAATTAATTAGTTAGTATTTCATTCAACGAAATACAATAATTAATGTTAAATTTTGTTTTATTAGTGTTTTTCCTGATTAATGTCATGAGATATACTTTGTAGAACAAAGGAAAGAAGGAAATGATTTCCATATCAGTGAGAAAAAATGCTCAAAATGTATGTATGTACTAAAAATGTGTAAAAGAAATTATTTTTAAAATTATTCGTATATATTTGATACGAAAGATCTATAATATGTATTTCTGAAAATTGTTATTTAAAAGAAATCTTCAAATTTATAGCAAATATGTATTACTGTAGGACAAGATATATTCTTATTTTTTATATTTCTTAATTTGTCAGAGAGATTGTTTTAAATTTCTACAGTGAATTATGCACATTTGATAGTTTATAGTAATACTTAAACAAATTTTGATACATTACATTTGTAGCTATAGTTTCATTATCCACTTTAATAGAATATAGGGTATTAAGCTGCGGGTTATGGTCGATTTTAAGTTCTGCATGTATGAAGTGAAATTTGTCAGCACGCGCGAGCGTGTCCTTGTCTAAACTGTATATATGCATGATATATAATTTATGTTCGTGTTTGTGTTGTGATTCTGATTGTGATTGTTGTTTGTAAAACTTCTTATATTTTACATTTTTTCCATTTTTTTAATTTTTTTTTTGTTGGTCTTGGGTGGCATTTCCGGCTGACGTTGGACGGGTTTTAGCAAAGTTGAGTTGCGTTGAGTGTGCAAGTAAATTGAAATTTAATTTCATGTAACGTTTATGCAATGGCAAATTGATTTGAAGAGCCGCTTGGCAGTTGAAGCTATAGTGGCAACTTGCAACAGCAACTTGCAACCATTAGTCATGGCATGGAGAGCGAGTTGCCGTAAGGATTAGCATTAGAGCAGTCATGCAGCTGAAGCAACAACAGCAGCAACAGCAGCAACAGAAGCAACAACAGCAACAACAGCAACAACAGTTGGCAACATGCAACATACAATCATCTGGCTGGCAGTCGTCGCAAGTCTCAGTCTGTCTGTCTGTCTGGTTGTCTTTCTGTCTCATTGTGTGTGCGTGTGTGTGTGCGAGCACGCGGCACGTAAGAAAAAACTAGTTATTGGAACAGGTTCATGACCTTGACCATCAACACTGTGTGGCAAGGCAACACTTTTATCATGCGCTTGGCAATTGTAACGTCTGCGTTGCATATGCTGCCTTTTTGCTCAATGGCAGACAAAAGGAAGTTGCATTTATGCTGCCACTGCCACTGCCACTGCCACTGCCACAGTCACTACTGTTGCTGCTGCTGCTGCTGCTGCTTGCATTTGCATTGCCATTGTTCGTGTGATTGGATTAGAAACACTCCACGTTGAATGGCATCAGCAGCAGCAAGCAACAAGTCGCAACTCGCAACTCGCGTTGCCTTTGTGCTGCTTATGCAACAGTTTGTTGCACACACACACACACATATACACTCAGAGCACATGCAACTCGTGACACACACACACATCGCTGCCTCAGTGACTCACTGTGACAAAGTTTTGGGCTCTGGGCTTTGGTTTTGGGCAAGGGCTGCTGCTTACACTATGAAACGATGATTCATGCTTTGACTACGATGCGATTTGATGACACTTTAAGATAATCTATTTCTTATTTAATTTAAATGAAATTAAATTTCAATAGATTGTGAATTGATTCATACAAATTGTCTGGGTTATACAGTATTACAATAGTCGCAGCTTAAGTAAATAGAATTTTATACAATGATATTATAATGAATATAAAACTTAATAAGAAGTGAAAAAAAGGTCTTTAGGCTTTAATAAACAACTAAATTTTATTTTATAAAGATTCTTTTTTATATATTTTGTAAATATATATTTATTACTGTCATACATATATATTCGTTTGCTTTGAATAGATTCAATTAAATTTTTTCAAATGAATTTCCTTATATTTTTGCATTCGTTTGGATTTACCTTTGATCTTTGATAAATTTTACTGTTCATAAATATACGAAAAATATACAATTATTATTCCAAAATTCTTAAATTATTTATATTTTTCTGCATAAAATATTTCAAATAGTTAGTACAAAGGAATTCCCAAAAATTAAAATATTTCTTTGACTATTTTTGCTTATATTTTTTTTGGATATTCAAATTATTTGTTTAAATTTTCAAGAATGAGTCTATTGAAAATCTTGTTCGCAATTTCTAAAAGTTCTAGAGTCTGAGAATGTAGCGCGCTCTACGCTTCCCCTGCGCTATGAAAACTCTGGCATCTACAAAAGGAAAAGCGCATAAAATAAACTGTTGCGCCACTGCAGTAGCAGCATTACTAGAAGTTGGGTGTTCTGGGTGTTTTGGGTGTTGGGGTGTTCGAGTGGGTGTTTTGGGTGCTTGGGTGTTGGGCTGTTATGTGCAATTTTTATTCGTATTTTGTTGCTTATTTTTTTTTTGTGTTGTGCTGCTTCAAAATTTTTTCATCTTATGTGCACTGGGTATGGGAGGGATGCTGGAAAAGCAGCACGAAGCCGAAAGGAAAGAACTGGAAGCATTTCCAGGTATATAGGAAAAATGCAACAGGCAGGCAAGCAGTTGTTGTTATAGTTGTTACTCGTTTTAGTGGGTGTGCCAGTGGGCGGTTGGGCTTTCTCAGGCGGTAGGAAAAACTTTTTCGCTGAGTGTAGCAAAGTTTAGGGGTGGAGCAACAAAACAGTATAGAGAAAGAGACAGAGAGAGAGAGAGATAGAGAGAGAGAGAGAGAGACAGGAAAAAAATGGGTTTAATTTAACTTTAGCTGTGTCACACAGCACTGAATATCTTGGCAAGACAATGAATTCTGATTTCGCAACAGGTGCAGCCAGGTGATTTACTGTACAAATTTACTTGCCACATTTAGAGAGCAATTTAATTTGTGAAATTAAAAATATAGCAATAGCAATAGCACTAGCAATTATGCAATAATTTGCATATTGCATTTTGTATAAATATATATATATATATGCATATATCTTTGGCAATGTGGCGTATGCGCAACTATTTGAAAATATATGCAAGTTTATATAGTTTTTTTTTTTGTTTTCAAATACTATTGGCATAGCTGGCATTCAGTTATTGTTGCCGAAAAGTAAACTCGATATTTGCCATGTGCACAAACACAATTGAGTAAATAGCAGCTGCAACAGTTGTTGCAACGACACCAACAACAACAACAACAACACCAATTCGAATACCAACAACAACAACACAATGCCAAACTTCCACATTGTCCTTGAGCTTATCAAGTTTTTCTGTACGAACAAACGAAAAAAACAAAACAAAAAAATTCCGAAAAACTCTCGTCGACACCCCTGAGGCACAAAAACTAGTCAAAGTCAATAGCAATTCACCTGCTGGCCAAAAGTAAATACAAACTACTCGAACATTGAAAATCAACTGTGAAAATGCGAAAAACACAAATCAACTCACATCTAACACACACTACATATATATATATATTTTTATATTTACATATCTGTGGTGTTTGTGCTTTGTAATATTAATTTGAAATTTTTGCAATATTGAGTACTGTTTTTCATTTAAAGCATATTTATTTATGCATCGTTATTGTTGTAATATTATTTATATTATGAAGTGTTGCACAAGTTTTGTAATTTATTCATAGTTTTTTTTCTGTCATTTAACGTTTAATTAAAATATTTGTATATTAAGTAAAATTTTGTATAATTTGTTTGACATTTTTTTAAGCTAATTTAATTTATATATGGGCAGTATTTTAATTGAATATTATTTGATATTTTGCTTTTGTTGTGGTATTTGAACTCATTTTTAATGAGTTAATGAACTCATTTTTATATTATTGTGTATAATTATGTATTTTATTTTTGGCCATTTTTTGTATTTTTTATAGGGGTAAAAAATGTGTGATTTTTATAATTTTGAAGCGAATATATTAGTCAATGTGATATCAGATATCGATTTCAGAAGTGTATTGTCTTAAAT
>JBANCZ010001901.1:0-18459 GCA_037040025.1 Sphaerogastrella javana | reverse complement strand
CACCCTAGAAAAAAAGATGTTTCTTGGGGGCGGGGAGATGTGTAGGAGAGAGAACACATAGAGAGAGAGAGAGAAGAGAGAGAGAGAGAGAGAGAGAGAGAGAGAGAGAGAGAGAGAGAGTAGAATAATAAGAATCGACAAAGTGAGCATTGATCGCTTGGTGTGAAAATATCTGTGCATGCTGAGGGGTGCGTGCTTAGGGGTGAGCCAGGCACAACCCCTAGCAAAACGACCCATACAATTTTTTTGTTCTATGCTGTGTTTTTTTTTTATTGCACTGCCAACAAAAAAAAGTGTAATAGGCTTTATTCGCGGTGTTGTTGTTGTTACTCTTTCGACTTTTTTATTGTAAAATTTGCCCAAGCACTTGAAACTGACAATTTGAGCTGTCAGCTTGTGTCGCCGACTGAGGCCTCTCTGACTTTGCTTTATTGACTTGTTAGCGCCGTCAAAATCCCATTTGTATGTCAATAAATTTGCAAAAAATTGTAGATTATACAAGAGAGAGAATGAGACAGAAAAAAAGGAAGACAGAGAGAGGGAGAGTGAGTGAGAGTCGCAGCCATATTGTGGGCTGCCTGTTGCCTGTTTGGTTTGAGCGAATTGACTCATGATTGATGTGCTCCCGTATACGGTGATGCGCTGCCAAGATTAATGTGGTTTTAAGTTAGTGGAAAAGTTGTCAGATATATATACATATACATATAGATAAACAGACAAACGTATGCATGTTTATATATAATTTTTGTATGCAACTTGAGTAGCTGGAATTGCTTATTAGATTGACTTGTTGCAGCCATTGAGCTGGAAAAACGATTGCGGAGGCAAACAAAACAGATTGGGCTATTAATCAAGTGGCACAGAAAAAGAATATAATTAACTATGGGAATAAATGGAGGTTGTCTGGTCGTGGAAGAGAATTCTAGGTACTTAAGAATAGAATGATTACAATAATGTAATAGATAATTCAAGAAATTTTAAATGCACTTCTTGCACTTAAGAAAATTTTGTAAAGAACTAACTAAACTAACTCTAAAGAGAAAATAGATATATATTTTAGTAATTTTTATTTTATTTCTGTATAATAAAGCATTAACATATGAACCTGCCAAACAATAGTTGACCATAAATCATAGAACTATTCATGAAGCCACTACCCACTACCCACTGCTACACGCATTCTATGAGCCCTGAATTCGTAATGACAGCATGGAAGCAGATAAAGCCAAATCCCCCAAAACAGATAACAAGGTACTCAGGCATTTGCATTTTTTGCTCTATTCCCCCTTTTTTTGTAGATTTTTTTTGTAGATTTTTTTTATCTGTTTTATTTATTGTTGCGCTCTTCAGCCGAACAAGTCAAAATTTATAACATAAAACGCAACCGACAGCTTGTCAGTAACAATGCGCTTTTAAGCTAACAAGCATGAGCGAAACGAAACGGAATGAAACGGGGACAATAACAACCAGAGGAATACGAGTGGAATCCATTTGCATTAAAATTTATAGAGCGTAAACTGTGCGCTTTTTTTTAATTCATTTAAATATACATTTTTTTTTTGCTATTTTACACCCCGAAAAAAATACTGTTACAGTTTGGCTATAAAATTACAATGGATTTTTTTTTGGAATCTTTTTTTAGTATTTTTTTTTAGGTAAAAAAGGTCCTTTTTGTTGCAAAGAAGAATATGTCAGCATGTGATTTCGTGCGGAGGACACAAAAAAAAATTTAATAAAAACGCACCGGAAATTATGTGCGTGCATTAAGAACATCGTCGAAGAGCAGCAGCAGAAGCAGGAGCAGCACATCCGATGCCAGGCGCTAAAAGGAAACAGAGCGATCCGAGCATATACCCGACAGGGTCCATAAGTACGCAGTATGTGCCGCTCGTATTGTTGGCATGTCAGAGTATTTTTTTTCCAACTTTACTGATGTTTTTTTTTTGTATATTTTTTTAATTTTGTTGCTACTCTTGCCACACTATTTTAATTCTCCGAGTTCTCTCGCTCTTTCACATTCGTCAGCGTCGCACTGAACAATTGAATTATTTTTGTACGTGAAATCAACGAGGGGTGGGACGCTGCCCATTAGCGTAGCGCCACCCCAGTATCATCATCATCATCATCATCATCATGGTCGTACTCCTAGGCATCATCATCGCCTTGGGTTCGAGCAGTTTCACTGCAATGGCAAAGGCCACACAAAAAAAAGCACATAGAAAAAATGTTTTTTGTAAAAAAAAAAAATGAAAACAAAAATTTGTTTCAAAAGTTGTACGACGTGACTGTGAGCAACTTTTTTTGTTTTTCTCTCATTTTTTTTTCATTTTTGCTTTCTATTATAATTTTTTTTTTTTATGTTGTTACAAATTTTTAGACGGCTTGATTGGAATGTCAGATAAAGTCAAATGGATTTCAGCGTAAATTAAGTTGCCTTCGTTGCCTTCAAAAATTGGGCGGGGGAAATATGAAATTTTTAGCTACCCGCAGCTGTCGCTGTCATAGTTGAAGTTTGCCGATAAATTTATAAAGATTGCCAGAGTTTAAAGTTTAGATGAATGCTAGATAGTTTAGATGTTGTACAAGGTGTTGGTACAAAGAAAGTTGCTTTCTTTCGAAGTTTGGAAGAATTTACTCAGTGTGGTCTCTAGTCTAATCAATCTCTAGACTAATCGATCTATAGTCTTATCAATCTCTAGTCTTATCAAATTCTAGACTAATCGATCTCTAGTGCAACCCATCTCTAGACTATTCGACATCTATTTTCTCTTCCACTTTGTATTAATTCTTTCACTTTCATCATTCGCTAGGCTCGCATTATTTTCGTGATTTCATACTTGTTTGATTGAACAAATTAAAAGCACATAATAATATAAAAGAAGAAGGATTAGGATCCTTTAAACTGTTAACATTAATAGGTAAAATAAATACTGTATGAAAAAAATTTATTATTATATTAGTAAAAATAACAGAATGCTTTAGAACTGTGACAGCGAATTCTACATAGATTTGTTTCTGTAAAGCCATATCTATTAGGGTTTTCTAATTGTAACAGATTGCAACCGGTAAAACCGGTTTAGACAATTTGAAATATTGTGGTATTTTTTCAACATAAATATTTGGCGCAATTTTATTAAATAGAGAGTTGTATATATTAATCTGGGATAGAGGTACAAATGCTGCACAGGACGCAGCTGCACAGCGAGCCACTCAAATGACAGACCAGATTTTATAATTTCCAGGTAAAAATTTCAATTAAAAATTTGGTTGGAAAATATGCAAAAAAGGAACAAAAAAAATAGAAACGAAAGATTAAAGGGCAGAGAGAAAAAGGGTTGCGGGACACCTTGAAAAGACGCACAGCATCAATGTAGATGATCCTGCGCGTGGTGATGCTGGCTGATGGAATAACAAAACGATCGCCACTTTTGGGTGCACATTGTGAGAACTGAAGAACAATCACCCTTTTATTCGTACACTCATTCATTGATTCAGTTGACAAAAACTGTAGCGTAACATGGACAATATCTAATGCCGCATTACTATACTATATACTCTATATACAGCCATGCCTGCTGTAGTCCCTCTTCGCCTTGTGTCCTATGCGAAGTGACATTCATCTAATTTGAATATTCCTTATGCTAGTCATTCTTTCCCACGATTTATGCTTATGATTGTCGATTTCTTTAACTGGGACTGGGGCTGTTGCTTGCTTCTTCAACGGCAGCTCAACCCGTGTCAAACTATGCCGCACTCGAAATCCCTATGCTAATGCGGTAGCCATAACTCAGGCACACTCAGACAGACATAGAAAGAGAGAGAGAGAGAGAGAGTGAGAGAATGAGTCACAGGTTCAGGCTAGGGCCTAATGTTAATCCATAATGTATGCATGGCCTTTGTGTGTTTGGCAATTGTTAAAATTTATTTACACACTTTTAATTGGCATTCAAGTGGTTGGCGATCAAAGGCAGCCACCTCCTGCTGCTAGCCCAGGCCAACTCTGACACGATGCCAATAAAAGCAGCTCGAACTCTTGGCCGCTGCTTAGCTCATTAGTAGCTCTATCTGGCTCTAGTTCATGTAATTAATAATTTTATTTCTTGTGTGTGAATGTGTGTGTGTGTGAGTGTGTGAGTGTGTGTGTGTAGAACGAGAGCGCATTCATAGTGCACTCGTATCAGTTGCTGCTGTAAAAAAAAGTAATTATGCCGACTAAGAGCTTCATCAGACATCCCATTATGCAACCAGCGCTGCACTCGACAAGCGGCCCACACATACACACATACACATATGTGGTAGAGGGGGCAGGGGCAGGGGCAGGGGCAGGGGGTGTAAGCCATAACAAAAGCAGTCGGACTACCTTTGTGTGCCCACAGCGTAAAGAGGCAGCCGACGTCGTCATCATAAAATGTTTGCATATGAAGTGCAGTGGGCGTGGCATGCAGCACTTCAGTTGCGGCATTGAAAACAACAACAAAAACAACGAAACAGAAAAAAAAACAAACACTGAGACTGAAAGAGAGAGAGAGAGAGAGAGGGAGAGGAAGCAAAGCGAGAGCTAGAGAAAAAATCTTGCGTCAGGATTAAAAATGCAGCCCATTGAATTTGCAGGCTGCCACCGCGGCCACGCCCCCTAACATGCAATGTGCCGCACATTTCGCAACAAATAATGATGCACTTGAAAAATGTTTATGGAGTGTGTGTGTGTGTGTGTGTGTGAGTGCGCACAACACAACAACAACAAAAAAATCATTAAAAAGCTAAGGCACATAACTGCGTCTGGGTTACATTATTAGAGAGCAGCTGCTCCAAGCTCCATTAATATTTCATTTAACGCTGCAATTGTCCTGAGAGCAACTACGCCATATTCACACACAAACTCACACACACAGACACACACACACACATCTGTATCTACACCCACAACCGTAGCTATAGCTAGAGCTTGGGATGCTGCGGCTACTATGGCTTGCCTGCACGTAAATAGCCTGAAATGTTTAATTCATTTTATGCGATTTCATTCAGCGCCAGTTTTAATTATGAGCCCAACTGCCTGCCACTTGGTGGAGTGCTGCACCATGGCACTGCGTCCTGTAGCTTGAGCCGCAGTCAACGCCACAGCCACCTTCATCTCCCCAGACTGGGGCAGGGAGTCAGCGTCAACTGACTTGTGTAATTTGTACATAAGTTTCATTTACTTTGGGGAGGCGACATAATCTTCAGTTGCTTACTTACCTCCCGTCCCCCTGTCTATCAGCTAATGCCTAATGTCGGGCGACTGGGTACAGCTGCCTGAATGACTGACTGACAGATTGACGGAATGCTTGACTGACTGCCTCCTGCCTTCTGCCTTCTGCCTTCTGCCACTTTTGGTGACAGTCAGCCCCCACTGGGCGTCATCTCACTCCAGTCAAAAGATCGTCTCAATGGCCTTTGCCTGTATGCTGACAGTGTGCCTGGCCAGGACCAGAGCCATTGGCGCTGTGATTATGCACTTGATGTGATGTGCATAAAGCTGAATTTTAATTACGAGTAAATATTTAAACCATTTAGCATGAAAAATGAACTGAATGCCCGAGTGCTTGCAAAATATGCATAAAAATATCGAGCCACAGCAGCAGCAGCAGTAGTCTATAATGATTTTAAAGGTTTAGCTCATTTGAATCTTTACTATCTATATTTACACTATCTATCTTCCATCTATCTGCTATCTATCACTTATCTGTATTTTAGTCATCTTCATCTATATACTATTTACATATCTATCTTCATATTCATATCTTTATCTTTTTGCATTCTAATAAATATCTCTCTGCTAAATATCTAATATCTATTTGTAATTTACTTGGTATGTACAAACTATCTCTAAGCAATCTTTCTGCTTACTATCTTCAATCTATGTTCTACTTATTTACTATGTATCTGCGATACATCTATCTACTATCTATTCGCTCTCTATCTGCTATTACGTATCTACAATCTATCTACTATTAATTACTATTATCTACTATATGTCTACTATCTATCAATCTGCAGTCTATCTGCAATTTATTTTCTATCTATCTGCAATCTAATTAAAATCTATGTGCTATTTATTTACTGTCTATCTGCTTTTTATCTCCTTTCTGTCTAGTATCTATTTACGATCTGTATATCTATCTACATACTATCGATATAACATCTAAATAATATATCTAAAATAAACTATATATAAGTAACTATTTCGTGCTACAAAGTTTGCTTCAAAATATAAATGCATAATATAATTATAATAATCAAATAATGTATACATAATTAACTACAACAAATTTAATTAAACACTTAAAAATTACATGTGTAAATTTCGATTTAATTAAATAACAATCGATAGCATTTTTTCGCTATGTTTTATGTAAAGAATTTAAAAACTAATTTTTATGTGGAATGCAGACATGCTATATTATACTCAAATTGTATATTATACTCAAATTAATTTATTAATTTCTATAATTGCATGCAACTAACTAAAAAAAAAACCAGTGAATGGTGAAATTTATTGGCATTATTCAACAATTAATAAGGCTATATACATACATACATTACAATTTCAATTGTTCGGCATTAATATCGAGTCGAGCCATTAAATGTAACGCCCGAATAGGCAATTAAAAAAATACTAAAAAAATGCATACAAATTGAGCGACTTAATTAAAATAAATAAAGACTTTTTATGAAAAATAAATGGACAAAAATCTGGTTTATTTTTTTTATTTATGCTTCTGAATGTTTTATTTGTGTTTGCATTTGTTTGAAATATTGTGTGGTAAATACAAGTGCAAATATATTAATTGCGAATGGTTCGTTCGCAGCGGACAGACAGACACACAGGCAGATAGACAGACAGACATACGGACGGACGCAGCTTGGGCTTCAATTAAAAGTTTCAACAACATTCATCAAACCGCTTCAATGAGTGTCGATAACAGTCGCTGCGAGAAGTATGTGCGCATGTATATAATAAATAACAAAAAAAAAAAAAAAAAAAAATATAAACACATAGAAATGTGAAACATAAAAACAATATAAAACAAGAACATACAAATTTCTACGTGAAAACCATAAACAAGGCAAAAAATATATATAACTTATAGTAACTGCCATCGATCGATGGAATGGCAAAAACTTTCCAACAAAAAAAAAAATAAATAAAAAGCAAAAAAAAAGTATCTGCAAATGGAAAAAATAATTTCATTTGTGTACAACAAAGCAGTAGCAGGAGGGGCACATTGCTCTAGTAGTTGGCGCCATCCCACATCTCCAGTCTCCTTCTCCTCCGTCTCCTCCGTCTCCCCCTCCATAGCCTGCTCATTATATGTATTTGCATGCTAAAGCACTCGCAAACGCCATGTCCGTGCGTCCTTCCATCCTGCGGTCTTTTGCCAAGGCTCTGAAGTGTGTCGCCTCTTGAAAGTAATAGCCAAAACGAAAGCATTTCTCTCCATGTAGTCAGGCCACCGTCGCCCCTTGTTGCTGACTTGTTAACGTAATTTCCATAAAACATTTTGTTACTTATTTATCTTAATTAAAATAAATTTACATTTTTCTAATTTAAGAGCGCGACGGCAACACCAACATCAACGCCAACTCCGACTCCAACTCTGAGACGTAGTCCACTCCAAACACACTTACCAATACCAACAACTACTAGTCAGCCCTGTCCTACCACTGCTGCTGCTGCTGCTCTTCCTCCTGCTCTCATTTCTCCTCCTCATCCTTCTCATTCTCCTGTGACTCGTCCTGGCTCGTGTCACTTTGCCAGTGCACAACTTGCCGGGCATTAGAGAGCGACATTTTCTTAACAAGCCAAAAGGACATTTGCCGGTTGGTGGTGAGCGGAGGGAGAGGCAGAAAGAGAGAGAGACAAAAAACGAAACAACATCAACGACAACGGGAAAAAAAACCAAAGCAATGGAGAGGAAAAAAAACGAGAAGAAAATTCAACGTAATGGAAAGTTGGCTGCGCGCTTTTGCGTTTGGATCTCATTAGCGTTGCCAGGGGGCAGAGCGGAAAGGCGGGCGGGCTGGCGGTATCTGTCAGGATACTTGCACGAAGCGACGACGTCTTTTGAGTCCTGGGTTCGGGCTACTTCTACTGATATTTTTTGTTGCTTTTTTTTTGTTGTTGCTGTGCTGTATAAATGGCAGCCATTGCTGGTCAGGTCCGGGCACATGGACAGGAAAAAAACCCAAAGAAAGAAGAACAGTGACTCTTTGGGTTGGGGGTCTCCTGTCAGGACATTGGGGAAAGCATAAAATTAAAAGCTGACGAGCAAAATAAAAAGATTTTGCGTATTTGCGTACACTCTGCACGCTGAATCGGTCAAAGTTCCCATGGCAGCCCCCTTGTTTTTGCCCGAGTCCTGCAGCAATTCAATACAAAATGTTTGCCATCTTGACTGACAATATGAGCAATATAGCCAGAGGTTGAGATCATACTATGCACAATGGCAGCTAGTGAAACGAAATCGAGATAAGGGTATATATAAAGAAGAAAGAGAAGGTAAAGAAAAGATTTCATTTCGGGTAGAGAAGGCAGAAGATAGCAGCGAGACTGTAACTACAATTTTAGAGAAAGGGAAAATTGTCAGAGAACTTTGTAAATGATAAGAGAAGCGAAGCATACTCAAGGTAAATCTGCATAAATTATTTAAAAAATCTTAAAAAATATAAAATGCAAACAGAATTACATATTTAACATTTAAAAGTATTTATTATAATTTTATAATTTCATTTAAAGCTTGAGATTAATGTAAAAATTGTCTTAGACAAACAACACAATCGTATCAATGAAAACATATTCATTAAACTCTATATATATTAAAAATTATATAATCAAATGCTATTTTCTTTTAAAAAATTCCAACTGTTACAACAGATGTATATAGATTGATATATTAAATTTCTTGCATCATACACATAACTATAGAAAGCAAATTAATTAAATTTCCAGACTCTTTGATACTTACGCAAAGTTCAATCTTCAGCACGATGAAAAGAAATTCTATGTATGTATGTATGAAATGTCAAAGTATATGTGCCTATGTGTGTATGTGTTAATGTGCTCTCGTTTCTGTTGTTGCCTTGTCAATTACAAAGTACAGTTGCCCCAGCTGTGATTAGTCATTAGTGATACGCGTTTGGCCTACACAGGAGTGACAGAAAGAAAAGCGACAACAAATCAAAAATCAATACGAACCAACGCCATTTTGTAAAGCAAAAAAAAAACCAATACAAAACCATAACTAAATCTCTCTATGTATGTGTGTGTGTGTGTGTTCACAACAACTCAGAGCTGAGAAGAAATGCTAGAAAGAAGGAGAAGCAGAAGCAGCAGGCGCATAAAATCAACAACGCCCGCAACGGGGAGCATTTTTGCCATGCCGGAAAGGCAAGAAAAGCAATGGGAAAAGTGAGGGAGCGCAGAGGGTAGAGTCGAGCAGCGGAGGAGGTGGAGGAGGAGTCAAGCCAGTCGAGCGGGCAATAGAGCGAGAGAGAATGAGAAAAAAAGAATCACAAAAAAGCTGAAGAAAAAGAGAAAAATAAAAATAAATTCAAAGCAAACGAGACTAAAATTATAAAAATTGCCCTCCTGGTGGTGCTATATAGCCGAGAGTGTGCGCGCGTCCAGAGGCTGAAGCTGAGGCTGAGGCTGAGGTTGAGGTTGCCGAGCACAACGAGGCGAAACGAACCAAACGATTCCAATACGGGACATCAACGTCAACGAGGGTGGCAAAACAGTCCTGCAGACCCGAAGGTGGGCGAGATGCTGCTGATGTTGATGGACTGGCCGGGTAGGTGGTAATGGTAATGGCAATCGTGGTGGTGGTGGTGGTAGTGGCGATGGTTGATGTGGTAGTGGTAGTGGTGGTGCTGCTGCTGCTGTTACTCTTGCCGCTGATGGTGATGTGATGATGGCGGTGGTGTTGCTCTTGCTGGTACATAATGTGCCCTGTGCACTGCCGTTGGCCTGAGCGGCGCATTAAGCTCAACGCTGTGATAGACTCACACACACCAGGCAGGCAGGGCATATATATATTCATATATATATATATTCATATATATAGAAATGTACATAGAGCTGCCATGGCCCGCAGCGTCAATGGACCAAAATAATAACGACTAACGGCCTGTTAAGGGAAAATGCAACGAGCAAACGGAGCAGCATAAAATGGAACTGGGATTGACTGTAACTGGGAGCAGTACAGGGGAGTGGGAGTAGAAGTAAAAGTGGGACTGAGAATGGGACAGGCTGTTACTGTCGGTGTGTGGGGGGTGGTCTCTGGGTGGCTCAAGGTTTTTTAAGTGGTTGCGCGTGACGTGGACGACGAGCAGACGCGTGGGTGTGCGGAGAGCAGGACGGCCTGTGGATGCCAATGGAGCTGCTGACGTGGTATTTGCCTGCTGTTCCCGTTGACGCTATTGCCAATACCCAGATGCGAACATGGACATTCACATGGACATGGACGTAGATGTGAATGTGTCGAAGTGAATGTAGATGTGATTGTAAATGTGACTGTAGATGTGACTGTAGATATAGCTGTTTCTTTAGACGTGGATGTGACTGTAGTTGTTTGGCTGCCGATCACTATGGGACTCTGGCACTCTAGCTCTCTGGCTCTTTGGCTGCTGGCAATTTTTTTCCACTTATTTGTACACAAAACTCTTGTTACTAGCTGCCATTATGATTTTGAAAAGCCATTGCTGCTGCTGCCGCTTTTTTTCCTTCTTTGTTGCTTTTTTTCTCGGTTACTTTTTTTTTTGTGTTTTGTTTTTGCTTTGCTTTTGCCGCTCATTGAAAAACTGTGAAATTTTATAATAAGCATTTTGTTGTTATTGCTGTTGTTGTAGCGCCGCTGCCGGATTATTGTCGATGATTGTGATTGCGTTTTATGTTGTTCCTTTTATTACCAGTTGGCAGTTTGGGCCACCAAATGGGGCAGCTCCGACAGCAGCAACAGCAGCAGCTTCTCTCTATGGTGTGTGGGGACTATTACTGATTTTTTCGAGATATTTTTTTTTTTTTTTGTATATTTTGCCCTGTGTGAGTTTTTGTTATTAGGGCTGTAATATTCCTTTTGAAAAATGTTTTGCTTCGTGCGCTATTCTCTACTTGTATTTATTTGTTTTGCACATTTTCTCTTTGGCTTTTTTTTTTGTTTTTCGTTCGTTCAGGCGCTATTGGTTTCAATTTAAGCTTATTAATTTTAAATGCCATTTTTAATTAAATATTATCAAAGTGTGTCGCTGACTTCATTAGGTGCTTTGAAGCAAAAATAATTTGCATATCATATTCGCTAGCAACTTTAAAACTTAATTCCTGTAGTAAGTAGTTCTTAGTAAGGCAAAAAATTGATACGACATGCTGATAACCTACAAACAAAGAAAATATTATATAAATAATAAATTAATAAATTTATAATAACTATCAGACACACCTTCATATAGGTAACTAGCGATATGGGCGGAAATGTGGGTGGTCGAATCATGGCCGGCTTCTGGCTCCGCATTATCAGCATCTTCAACAAAATACAATAGGTTTTCCCACACTGGAACCAGTTCTGATTGTACGCTGATTCCCCCACACGCAGACTCTGCAAAAGGAGTTGTAGATTTAGTTAATAATATTAGAGATGTTTAAGTTGTTCCAATACCGCTGTAATTAACGCATCGCCGTAGTAACAAACGAGAAACACTTGCACCATTGAGGTCATCAGGAAAATGCAGTAGATCAGAATTACCTCGATGGTTGACTCGGTGACCTGGAAGGCAATAAAACAGATCTGCATGGAGGCCATCAGAAAGTTGAGCAGTAGCGAGAAGCTGTACATGTTATTCACATGCTCGCAGAGACTGTAAAGAACAGAAATAATGATACTCGGACCCTGAAATATTCACTAGATAATATTCAATAAATAATTAATATTTCCTTTTACTCTCACTCTTATAAAACGTCTTAAATATTTTCTAAATAATTTGTAATAATTAATTAAAATTTCATATTAATATTTTGTATTATATCTTCCCTTTTTGAGTGTATATTCTCTTAACTTTCACTTACGTCAAACACTTGTCATGATATTTGATCATCGAACTCAGGAACTGCAAATTCTCCGCCTCACGATCCTCACGGCAGGGATGCTCCTCCAGGCGTGTGGATATATAATTAAAGTGCATACAAAGTTGGGTGATGACCACAACCAACAGCAAGTCGGCGCAGAGAAAAGCTATGCCAGCCAAGTAGGCACCGTGTGCTATATCCCAGTAAGTTATCCAATAGATCAAGTTATTACTAGTCGCATCGAAAGGGAACCAAATGAGGAAACCAAAATTACGATCGAATGTCTCATAGCCCAGAAAATTAAACTTAATAGTGGCCTTAATAGCCGGATACAGAGTAAAAGTCGTCGTATAGGCCAGACACAGAAACGTGAAGATGCCAATGACGCGCTTCATGGTTTGCTCGAATTTGGGCATTTTATAAACACGCTGCTCCTCCAAAGTTTTCGGATGCATTTGTTCCAATTCGTCCAACAGACCCGTCAATGTTTTTTTGTACAACACCATGGTGCACTGCTTGAAATCGGCCACAAGCGAGAAACCAATGCAGGGCGCCACCGCAATGGCCAGACGCACTGTTTCGAAATCCTGCATGGACTTGTAGAAGAATACTAGCTCGCCACATACCAATAGATTAAAATTTATGAAACCTGCGTAGAGGTAGATCTTTAATAACAATGAATTTAAGGCGTTCGTCGAACGATGTGCATAGATGTCCTCTCCTATGGTCTTATAGAGACGCACGGGTGCTCGCATCATATCACCAAATGAGCTAGGCTGCTCTATCACTGCTTGACTCATAATTCTATATATCTTTTTCACTTTGCTGTTGCTTCGGTTATCCTACTTTAAAAACTGTACAATTGGGTATTAGAACCTCGACTTTATATAGCATGCTTTAGGTCTTTAACTGGGCGTGGCTGTCAAGTATTTTTGTGCCCCATCATGTCACCTGGGCCCAAGTGTTGATAATTGTGCGTAAACTTTTTCACTTTTCATTCGCGCTCAACTACAACTTGTTTAGGTAATTAGTACCTAGAGTTATTTGACCCACAGCTGTAAGTTTCCCAGCAACCTAACTAATTGGGCTTACACTTTGAGGGATAGACGATGGTTTTAGAGGAATTTGCAAACTTTTAAGTTTGATTAGAAAAGTTCCTTCAATTAATTTGTAATAGGACTAGATAAAGGTATAGATATAGGTATAGGTATAGGTATAGGTACAGGTATAGGTATAGGTATAGGTATAGGTATAGATATAGGTATAGGTATTGCTATAGGTATTGGTATAGGTTTTGGTATAGGTTTTGGTATAGGTATTGGTATAGATATAGGATTATGTATAGGTATAAGTATAGCTATAGGTATAGTTATAGGTATAGGTATAAGTAATGGTGTAGCTATAGATATATGTACAGAAGAATTAGAGCTTGTTAAGGTGATGTTACATATTCAATAGATATAGATATATTAATCTCATAGATAGAGATATATTAGATCTTAATTCTTTATGTTGCTATATTTTCTACATAATTTTCCCGGTATAGATCTATGTCAAACTTACAATGAAATTTGCTTAATGTAATGGGTAAAAAATGTAAATCTTTAGCTTATCTTAGCCAGAGAAACGAGGTCTACTACGCTGCAACGTACGTGCTCAGACTGCAAGGCCAAAATGAAATTGGAAATTATGAATAGAGCGCCTTTTAGCTGCAGTTGTAGCCAAATTGGCAGCTTGGCTCGCTCGAGTGCCAATGAATGCCAACGTGCTGGCCAGAGCTGATTTAACAGCTAGATTTGAAGGTGTTTTTTTTTTTTTGTTTTCTTTCGATTATGCGAAATGTGTTCGAGTTGAATGAAATGCAAATAATTTTTCTTGTTATGCTGCCTCCCAAACGCAAATTAAGCAGAAAATAACTAATAAAATCGCCCCCAAATGACGTCGCGAGACATGAATAAGCTGCAAGGAAGCTCTAGCTCTTATCAGGGCAGAGAGCAGTCAAGAAACTAGGGACCATTAGCTACACAGAGCAGAAAGTAGAGAGCACAGAGCGTGAGGCACGTGCAAAATGGCAGCAATCCAATTAAAATGCTGCTGCCACAATGGGTAATTTTCATTTCAATTTTGAACAGTTTTGCGAATCCCTCTCCCACATCCGAAACCGTTTGCCACATTTTTTTCTCATTTGCTACAATTTTTTCGTCATTTTCGGAATTATTTTTTTTTTCCTTTTTCGTATGGTAAAAGTTTTACTTGCAGCTGCGTGTGGCAAGGAACAAAGTTTTTTGCAATTGCGCTGCTACAAATGTTGCAAACATATTGAAAATGGTTTGCATTCTTTGGTCACCAGTTTTCCAGTTTTCAGTATTTCGTTTTTCGTTTTCAGTTTTACAGTTTTTCCATTTTCCTTCTGGGGCCTTGAGTGTCTAAAAACTTTAGCTATTTGAATTATTTAATAGAAGCATAGAGATGGCTATGTGACAAGGCAAAACTATCCAAGTTCAACAACAGCAACAAAATACATATACTACATAGTATATATACTTGTCAATATATCAATAAAACTTAGCTCTAATTAGCACAGCAGGATTCCTACGTTCAAAGCGCCGCCAACTCAATCTCCCGGCTGAGCTGTTCGCATTACGCTCAACTACTCAAACTAATTCTCACTCTCAAGCTCTCTCTCTCTCTCATTCATTCTCTCTCCTTCGTTTTCTCTTTCACTCAAAATTTCCCCTGCGAGCAGCGCTTTGAGCGCAGAGCAACTCACTCAGGGGAAATTTCCCCTCGATTGAGCTGGTTAGCGTCCTCCTTGAGTGCAGCTCAAACTGCGATGTTAACATCGCTGGCGATGATTTTGTTTTAACCCCTACAAGCGTTGGGCGATATTTCGTCTGCCAACTGTTCACATGTTTATGTTGCTGCAGATGGGAACAGTTTTTGAACTAGACATTAGAGGGCGCTAGTGTGCCGCCAAGGATATGCCGTGATTTGTGTGACATTTTAAATTCACATAGTGCTTATCACCATGGACGCCAGGTGGGGTTGCTGTGCGCTTATGGCATTTCATTTTGAAGACATTTACGCTTTGAGGCCTATTAAATATTTCATTTTGCATATTTCAGTGGCTCTGGCAACACTCTTTTTTGTGTGCACTTTGGGCCTCTGCCCATATTGCACTGCTATTATCCCGTTTTTTTTTTATTCAAGGACCTGCACTTAAGCGCAGATTTTAATTACTTTCCGGCCGCCTGGCAACGGAAGACGAACAAAGATGCTTGGCCGAAAGGGCTGACTACCATGAGAAGGGTTGGGTGGAGGTTAGGGTACAGTGGGTGCAGTGTTTGCAATCCTTTGGCAACATTTGCAGAATGCAGTTATCTGGCTGGTCTATGCCCGGGGGGGGGGGGAAGTGGTTTGGGTCTTTGCGACAAGACCCTGAGCCCATTTGAATTAGCCGCTCGCTTTTGTCACTTGCCAAGAGCATGAGAATAGCTCAAGAGAAAAGTGATAGGGCCAGAGACAGGGACAGGGACAGGGACAGGGGGAGGGGCAGGTGCAGAGGAAGTGGAAGGGGAAACGCTTCAAGTGCAGTGCATTATGTATTCATGGCAGTTTCTAAAAATACAAAAAAAGAATGAAATGAAACACAAACGTAGCCAGGCTTTTAAGTGGGTGCAGGGGTAGGGGTGTGTGTCAGCAACACACATGATTCTCTCGCTCTCACACACGCACACACACACACTCATATCTCTCGCATACACACACGCACACCCTCATCGAGAGAAATGCCAAAAGGAAAGGCAATGAAAGCCAAAGAAAATGCTGGGCAAGTGCACTTAGCCGCTTGTAGCCCGCCCCAGTTGACATTGCCAAGTGCACACACACACTCACACCCACACACACATACTCTCACACACACACACATGCACTTACATGTGTGTGCGTGTGTCTGTGTGTTTGCATTGCCACTTGGGGGTTGTTTTTCTTGGCCATAAAAAATTCGCACACAGCCAAACGGAGACAATGGCGCGTTGAAGGAGGAGCAGCAGCAACAGCAACAGCAACAACAGCAGCAGCAGCAGCAGTAGTTGCTGTTGTTCTTGGCCAAAGTGGTTGCTGCTGCGTGTGTGAGCTTAGCTCACCCCTGCTTTAGTCATTGCTGATTCTGTTGTTGCTACAATTTTCAAATGTCCTAAACGCTCAAGGCGCTGCCAACGACATCACAGCTGCCCCGCAAAGTTTTGTTACAGTTGCTGTTGCTGCTGTTGTAGCAATTATCCAGCGACAACCGACAACCGACAACCGACAACAAGCGACAACCGACAACCGACAACAACAGACCATGTTCATGTCCTGCGTGGCTTTTGTTATATGCTCACACACTCCTAGAGCAGCTCCTTGGATCTACATGTAATCACAAACATGTAACAAAAGCCAAAACAGGCTCAACTTAATGACTTGGCAACATGTTGACTGGAACTTGGACCAACATTTGATGCACCTGTGACTACAACCGCTGCTGCTGCTGTTGCTGTTGCTATTCCTGTTGTTTGCTGCTGTTGTTGCTGCTGTTGTTGCTGCTATTGTTGCTGTTGTTGCTGCTGTTGACTGCGTTTTATTGCATCCTGCCAGCGGGCACAAACAATGCAGCCTTTTGTCTAGGCAAACACACGCGTCTATGCACATGTTTAGGCATGCAGCTGCTAGCTTAAGTTTACCCAAGCCGACACCCCCCCCCCCCATGCCACCTCTTCATCAAGCTGTGGCAGCTGCTTGGTACATGGCAAACAAGACAAATTTGTCCAGGTTGCATTTGCTGACAAAGTGTCAGTCAGTCAATGCGTTTACCATATTCATTTCGAACAATGAGTGTTTGTTTCTTGCCAATTGCCAATTGCCAATTGCCAATTGACGTTTTGGCGTTTTGGCCATTGGCAAACTGTAGTTGTTATTGCCGCAGTTGCAATTGCTGTTGCTGTTGCTGTTGCTGTTGCTGTTGCTGCAAGTGCACATTGGCAAGTCACGCATGCGTGCCGTTGTCACTTGTCTTTGGCTGCGACACTTCGCCGCCTGTGTTGCCACCATTTTTGGGCAAATAACTTGCTTTAAAAATACCGTTAACAGCCAACAGACCAACGGGCCAACGGTGCAAACGGCTAAAGAGTTGTCACTCGCTTGCAGCTCAAACGCGTTGCCGTCTCCAGCGACATGCGACCACCGACGCTGCTGCTGCTGCTGTTGCTGTTGCTGTTGTTGATGTTGCTGCTACTGTTGATGTTGCTGTTGTTGCTGGTGCTGCTTCCTTTGGACTGTGGCCTGTTGTCGTCTGCAAATTGTTCGCGTCGCTATTATCCAGGGGCATCAATCTCCAAGCAATTGACAGATGCTGCCATCCAATCCGCCATCTCTCCTCCTCCCTCTATCCCTCTGTCTCTAACTATCTCTCTCTCTGTCTCTGCTGCTGCCCACCCTCACTGCACTTCTGCACTTTTATGGCAAAAACGAAATTATTTACTCAGATGCTGCTGCTGCTGCTGCTGTTGATGTTGCTACTGCTGCAATTGTGCGCATGGGAATTAACTGCCTTGCCGATCGCTGGGATCACTTTGGTAACTGTGTGGCTATATGGCTCTGTTTCTGGCCATAAGGCAATTTGATTTGTTGGCAGTTTTCTCTAAATTGCAATCGGCCTTTTGTCTGCTTTATTTAATTTCATCAGTATTTCGTTTGGCTCGCACTGTATTTATGGCTAGTTGACAGTTTTTCTCTGATTGTTCAAACGCTTTTCCGGCCCAAGACTTCGTTTTTCATTGAATCTTACGGCTTTTCCTCTAAGTTCATTTTTTTCTGCCATTTCGTTCTTTAAGTTAGCTTTAATTTGCGGTTGGCCATACCAAAGCCATGGCCATATCAATGCCACATACAACAAAAAATTTAAGAGGCAGCAGCGAGCCAAGGCCTGCTGACTAAGAGGGCGAAGAAGAAGGAGAGAGAGGGAGAGAAAGAAAGAGAGAGAGAGAGAGCAAAGGAGTAAAGGGCTGTCCAATGCATTTTTCTGTTTTCTGTTGCTTTTGACGCGGTTTTCCCACACAGCTTTTCAGCATTTCTGTTTTTTGTTCTGCCAGCATACAAAAACAAAAGCAACAACAACAGCAACTAAAAAAAAAAATAATACAAAAAACAAGAAGAGCGCAAAAAAACAAGAAAATACTTTTGCAATTTTTAATTACAACGCTGAAAAGCGCCGAAAATTCTTTTTTTTTCCTGTAGTACGCTTTAATTACCGCGGGGTCTGAATGAGTCAGAGTCAGAGTGGAAAAGAGAGAGAGAGAGAGAGAGAGAGAGAGAGAGAGAGAGAG
>JBANCZ010001900.1:0-18464 GCA_037040025.1 Sphaerogastrella javana | reverse complement strand
TTATATTTACGCATTAGATAATTATATTGGTCAATATCTATGCCTGATGATGTTTCAGAAACAACTATTATTTGCATAACTAAATCATAGATTATTTTAAATTCTATATCGTTAAATTCATTATTACAGGCTTCTTTTAAAAAATTAAAATGTTGCTCATAAATAGTTAATTCTTTATATTCTTCATCATATATTTCATCTTTATTTAAACTATTAGTATTTATAAATTTATCTAAGCTTAGAGGATCAGAATAATTATCATTTTTTTGTATTGTAAATTTAAGATATAAAATTTTTCCTCTATTTCCTTTTTTGCCATATGGTTCATAGTCAAATTTTATATCTGTATTTTCTTCTAAAGCATTTTTACAAGCTTCTAAAACATCTTTTTTAAAATTATTAAATAATTTATATTCATCTTTAGAAATTCCTAATAGTTCTTTTAATTCAACAACAGATATTATTCTTTCACCTATTTTTTCATATTGTTTTAAAATTTCATACATACGCAATTGATTAGTGCTTTTTACTCTTAAAGCATTCCATAGTTGATAAGTAAAATATTTATCTTTAAAATCAAACATTAAAATTAAAGCATCATCATGTGCATCAATTTGAATTATCCATTCATCTAATTCATTTCTTGTTAATTTACAACGTTTGAATAGTTGAAAAGCAGTAAAACCACCATTATCAAGAGGGACACTAACAATTTTATTTAATAATTTGTAAATTGTAACTTTTAAAGCATCTATTTTTAAATTATTTAATTCCATAATATTTTTAAATTCTTCAACTGAAAAACTAACTAATCTTGTTTCTTTATCACGAGCATTAATTTTTGCTAAATAAATAGTAAAAAATCTAATTTCTTGTAAAGTCATATTATTACAACGCAGTTCGTTTAGAACATTTCGTTTTTCTATTAAGTAATTTTTTTCTATACTCATCTTTCTCTCCCTTATTTTGTAATAATTTTTATATTAACCTAGATAAGGTTAATTGTAAATAATTCCATGCATCTGAAAGTTTTCCTCCATGCATCTGAAAGTTTTTCTCCATGCATCTGAAAGTTTTCCTCCATGCATCTGAAAGTTTTCCTCCATGCATCTGAAAGTTTTCCTCCATGCATCTGGATTTTATAGCCCAATCATATCAAGGGCTTCCGCCCTCCGAAAACAAGTCTTTAAAACAAGTCTTTAAAACAAGTCTTTAAAACAAGCTAACAAACAAGGAGAGGTGAGATGGTTTGTCTGTCTGTGGATAACTTTAAAATAATAAACTTAAAGCTATATAACAAAAGGCTTTTGGAAAATATAGTATACTTGTGGATAACTTTTTCATAAAAATCTAAAATATTTACGGGACAGGAAAAAAAGAAAAAGAAGATTTTAAAAATGGATTTTAAGTAAAAAATAAAAGCAAAAAAAGAGCCTAAAAAAATGCTCTTTTTTGTTTTTTATAGAAATATATCCGTAAAAGGTAGCATTTTATTGATTGCTTAATAAAATGGCCTTGGAAAAAATAAAAAAACATTAAAAAAATTAATAAAGATTTGATTTTATTAATGTTTTTAATGTTTTTTTTAATTTATAGATATTTCATTTTTTCTAAGTCAGAATTAATTATAGTTTTAAAATAGCCAAATCTATTTTTAATCTTTGTTTTTGATGCTTGGTACTCTAATTCGTTATATTTACGCATTAGATAATTATATTGGTCAATATCTATGCCTGATGATGTTTCAGAAACAACTATTATTTGCATCACTAAATCATATATTAATTTAAATTCTGTATCGTTAAATTCATTTTGACAGGCTTCTTTTAGGAAACTAAAATGCTGCTCAAATTTATTTTTTGGAACTTCTAATTCTTCAAAATTTCTATCTTGTTTATTAATAAATTCATCTAAATTTAAAGGATCACAATAATCTTTATTTTTTTCTATAGTAAATTTAAGTTGAATTATTTTTCCACTACGACCTTTTTTGCCATGAGATTCATAATCAAATTTAATATCTGTGTTTTCTTTTAAAGTTTTTTTACAAACTTCTAACACATCTTTTTTAAAGTTATCCCAACGAGGATATTCATTTTTAGATATACCTAGTAATTCTTTTAAGTCATCTACTTTTAGAATTCTATATCCTACAATTTCATATTGTTTCAAAATTTCGTACATACGCAATTGATTAGTGCTTTTTAATCTTAAAGCGTTCCATAATTGATAAGTAAAATATTTTTCTTTAAAGTTAAACATTAATGGTAAAGCTTCATCATGTGCATTAATTTCAACATACCAAGCATCGTTTTCATCTTGAGCAACTTTACACCTTTTAAAAAGTTGAACAGCTACAAAGTTATCTTCTCTTTCAAGTGGTATTTTAACAACTTTACCTAAAAGCAGATAAATAGAGTTTTCTATATCTTTAATATTTATTTTTTCTATTTCCATAATTTTTTTAAACTCTTCAATAGTAAAAGTAACCAGTCTTGTATTTTCATCACGAGCATTTATTTTGGCTAAATAAATACTAAATAGTCTAACTTCTTGTAAGGTCATATTGTTAGAGCGTAATTCATTTAAAACATTTCTTTTTTCAACCAAATAATTTTTATTAATTGCCATTTTTTTCACCTCAAAATTATAATACCATATATGCACTTGAAAATATATAATCACAAGTGACCTATGGAATTTTCTCCAGTGACCTGTGGAATTTTCTCCAGTGACCTGTGGAATTTTCTCCAGTGACCTGTGGAATTTTCTCCAGTGACCTGTGGAATTTCCTCCAGTGACCTAGATTCCACAGCCCAATGATACCAAGGACTTCCGCCCTCCGAAAACAAGTCTTTAAAACAAGTCTTTAAAACAAGTCTTTAAAACAAGCTAACAAACAAGGAGAGGTGAGATGGTTTGACTGCCTGTAGATAACTTTTTCATGAAAATCTAAAATATTTACTGGGCAGGAAAAAAAGAAGATATTAAAATAAGATGTATTTATTTAATTTTAATAAAAAGATATTATATAATTGATATGGATGATAAATACAAAAATGTATTTTTAAAGATATTAAATATAATAATATTTATATAAACAAATTTAAGAAAAAGGAAGATAAAATAAAATAAAATGAAAATTAGAGAAGTGGAAAAAGAGCATATTTTTCCGTTAGTTTGTGACAGCATCTTAGAAAGAATAATAAAGTTTAGTAAAGAAGATAAGTTTATAAGCTTAGAAGAGATAAAAGATACAAGTAATATATTATTATTAGTGAAAGAGAATAAAAACGAAAAAGAAATTATTAATTTTCTTGAGGATGTTATAGATTTTTGTCTGTCTAGTACAGAATATGAAAAAATCGAAGATAATAATAAAATTTTATATAAGCTTGATGAAAAAACTTTAAAAAAACCATACATAGAATTTAAAGTAGGAGAAAACACAGTATATAAATTTATAAAATAAAGAATTTTTTAAGTGAATAATCAAAAAAAGAGCATAAAAAGATGTTCTTTTTTATTTTCTAGTTTTATTAAAATCATGAGAAAATTATAAATATATTAATAATAATGCGTAAAAGGTAGCTTTTATGGATATGTTAATTATATATAAATATATATTTTTTCTTTATATATAAAAGGATTACAGAAATATTATTTAATTAAATTTAGGGTAATATGAATGTATTACTTGTTTTATACTTTAATTAAATCAAATATGAATTTTTATTCAAATAAAATTTTTGTAAATATTTTTTATTTTCTATAAATATATTATTGTTAAATATTTACATTAAAGAAACAATTTATTTGTTAAATATTTATCATTATTTTATTGTAAATATTTAACAAATAATGTATAATATGGAATATTAACTAAATAAAAATTTAATCTAAAGAAAAAAAGGAGATTTTTAATATGAAAAAAATTTTTGTAGCAATTATTTCATCTGCAATGCTGTTATCACCAGTAAATGTATTAGCTAATGATTCATTAGAAGTTATTGATACTGATACTAGTATTAGTACTATGCAAGAAATAGCTCCATTTGCTCTTGCACAAAAATATAAAGTATATCAAAAAGTAGTATATACTGCATCAGCGCCAAGTACATATTATTATTCAGGTTATGAATCTGATTTTAGATTAAATATGCAAGGTGAATTAAGATTACAATCTATAGTTCGTGGAAATACTAGTAGCAGTTATATTGCAACATATGCAGGATATATAAATGGATATCATAACTAAATCCATATTATAATTTCGATAAAAAATTTCTCCTTATTTATAGATAATTTGGAGAAATTTTTTTAATTAATTATTATTATTTTATTTTTTATTATATAATAAATAAAAGGAGGTAATTTATATGGTAAAAATACAGAATTTGATACTATTAATTAGTATTGTTTTTATATTAGCTGCTTGTAACAATAAAGCTAACACTAATGAAACAAGAATTATAGAAAAAAATGATGAAGATTTTAATGTTATAAAAGAAGCAGAAATAAATAATGCTGAATATATAGCAACGGAAGTAGCGGATATAAACAATATAGCAGTAGCAGATATGAATAATATAAAAACAGCGATAAATAATGATGATTATATTGATCCAACATTACAAAATCAATTTATTACTATTAACAAAACTCAAGAAAAAATTTTAAATACTAAAGAAGCAATAAATGAATATTTATCTAAACTAGATAATAATTTTTCGGAAAAAGATAAAATATTTTTTGATATTCAGACTATAGAAGGAAAAGATTCTTTAAACTTGAAAGAAAAAATTAACATTCAAGATTATGAATTAAAATTAGAGCAAGCTGTATTTATTAAAGACTCAACTGAATTTTTGATGATTTATACGAAATAATTTTAAATTATTTTCATGAATTATTTAATAGTAATTTGTATCATATATCGCATTTATCGATTTTTTATATTTACATGGATTTTTATTATTTTTTAAAGATTTTGTTAAAGATAACGGTTATCTCTGAAATATATTATTTTTTTATATTTTATTAAATAAATAATATTAAAAAAATTATAACTTTATATTAAAGAATTAAAGAAAAAATAAAAATGGACTATATATTTTAAAAAATGTATAGTTCATTTTTTAATTTTTTTATATGAATTTTTTAGAAATATTTTAGAAATAATTTTTTTAAAATTTATTTTGAAGAATAAAAAATTAATAAAAAATGATGTGCATATTTTTAATTTTATATGCTGAAAAATGAACTAAAAATTCACTATATAAAATATATGTTTTTTCATAATATATGTACAGAGTTAGAATAGGCTATATATTTATATATAAATATATAGCTTTTATAAATATGTTCATAAAACATAAATTTAAAAAAGTTGCAAAATAATTAAATAATAATTATATTATAATTATGGATGAATTAACTTTTGAATGGGATATAAATAAAAATATTATAAATAAAGAAAAACATAAAATATCTTTTGAGGAAGCAAAAACAGTATTTTATGATGATGAAGCGATAATAATTGATGATTTCAAGCATTCGGAGGAAGAAGAACGTTTTATTATTTTGGGGCTTAGTAGAAAAGCTAATTTGCTTGTAGTTTGTCATTGTTATAAAGCTTCTGAAACAGTTATTCGTATTATTTCAGCAAGGAAAGCTACTAAATCAGAAACTAAACAATATGAAAATTTTTAAAAATGGATGTGATTTTTTATGGAACAAGAATACGATTTTTCAAAAGGTAAAAAAAACCCTTATGCTAAAAGATTAAAAAAACAAATAACTATTAACTTGGATGAAGACGTTATAGAATTTTTTAAAAAACAAGCAAAAGTATCAGGTATCCCTTATCAAACGCTGATTAATCTTTATTTATTTGACTGTGCTAATAATAATAGACAACTAGAATTAAGTTGGAATTAATATATAAAAAAAAGCAGAGATTTCATAATAAAATCTCTGCTTTTTTTTATATATCTATATATCTTTTTTACTTTACCTTTAAAATTTTGATAATTATTGAAATTTCCAGAAAAAATATAACCATTATTCCAAATATTATTTTTCATAAATTGCTTATTTGGGTCTATAACAAATTCTATTATAGACTTATCCCATTTTTGATAAAATCCATAATCGCAATGTTCATCAGCTTTTCGTTCTACAATAATTGTTTTTAAAACTATTCCTGTATCTAAATAAAAATCTACTTGGTCGCCTATCTCCCCTATTGCTGAACCTGTTGCTACGCCAAGTCTAGCAGTGTTTTTTTCTCTTAGAAAACCATTTGAATCTATGTAAATTTTTCCAGAATCAAATATTAATTTATACTGTTCTGAATTTTTATTAGTTATTTTGAAAACGTCCATATAGCTTTTTACATCTGATTCTAGGACAACTTCTATTTCGTTGATAGTTTCCTTGTCTAAGTTGTTATTTTTCAAATTCTGGCTATTAAAACGCGTTTTAAAGCTAATATTAAAACCTATACTTACTCTAATTAAAATAAAAGCAAAAAATATTATATAAAAAATAAAAGTTTTATCTTTTTTTATATTCATTTTCATATTCCCCCTCAAATTTTAAAAAAATTCTTTGCCGGCAAACTTGCCGGCAAGGAAAAATTAAATTATTTTACAAAACCAATTTTATTTTTTTTAAAATTTTCTTCATAAACATTTTTTAAAGCAGGGGAGTTTAAATAAGTATTCAAATTCCTAACTTTTATATCTTGATTTTCTTTTAAATAATTATAGATTTGATTAGCTTGAGTTATTGTTAAATCTGCAAGTTTTCCTATTTTCTTATAACCTAATGTTCTATACAATCCATTTTCTTTAATTTCTATATTTTCCAGCATTGTTACCACATATTTTTTATATTCTTGGCTATTTTCTAGCTTAGTTTTTGTATATTCTGAATCTTTGCTTTCGCTTGCTAGGTCAAGCTTTGGCAAATTTTGATTTTTTGTAATATCCGAATTCAAATCGTCTTTTTTTGTAGTTGAAAGCTCTTCTTTTTCTCTAAATAAATTAAATTTATTTTTATTATCTTTTTTCTTTTTATCTTTTTTAAAATCTATTTCTAAATCTTCTTTTATTTCTTGACTCTTTAGAAAACATAGAACTGCTGAAATTTCAAATATAAGAGATACCATAGTAAAAAATACAAAACTTATATTTTCAGATGTATATTGTTTTGTTGCAAAATCCGTTTCATTTAGTAAATTAGCTATTTCTTCAAAGATTGCAGTATAGCCACTAGTTGATCCAACTTCTACATTGTCAAATTGATCGTTTATGCCTACTAATTCATTTTCTGCACTAGTTATCTTACTTTGAATATCATTTAATGCTGATTGCTTTTCTGCCGTTAAATTAGCTTTTTTAGTTATATAATCGCTTGGCAAAGAGTTTATTGACTCATCATATTGGCTAGATGTTTGTGTTAATTGCTCCTTTAAATTATTTATTTCTTCTTGTTTTAGGTTATAAGTTTCTTCATTTCTCAAATATCCACTGCTACTTTTTTTGTCTATATCACTTGCAGTTTTACTAGTATTAAACAAATAACCTAAACTACCCATAATTGAAATGCTAAATAAAAAAACAAAAACTATAGCAAAAACAATACTAGATAATAGTTTTTTTTGTTGTGATTCCTTAATAGCAAAGAAAAAAGAAATCATTTTAAAGCCATCAATTAATATTGCTGTTAAAAGAGTTAATATTAGTGTTAAAAAATCATGTGCTTGACTAGTCAATAATAAAGTTGAATAGGTTAGACTAACCAAGAAAAAACCAAAACTTAAAATTTTTAAATTATTTGCTTTTATCATAATAAAAGCCTCCTAAGTATTTTATTTATAAGAAAATAAAAAAAGCGTTTGTACAATCACAAACACTTTAGGAAGCATTATTAAGCGATATAACAAAGAATAGGGCATTAAATATAATCTTGATATATTTTATTAGCCATATTAATATTAGTTCGCTAGTGCTTAATTTAAGCGTGTCTGTGTAGTGTATGTACACGGGTTCCCTCTAGGATGTTGGAGCATCTCTGAGGACTGGCACTTTTTTTATTTAATTATCTTTATTAATTATAATTCTTGCATTTTAAGTGGGTTGCCTTTCATTTCAGCAAATTGTTTTAACATATCATCAGAATAACATTTTATTTCATTGTCAGGCATTACTTTGAGACCTAATATTTTAGCTATAAGTGTAAATTGAATGTCTGAAAGGGCTATAGCATAACTTTCTCCATTGTAGTAATAACATAGTTCAGCACCTTCCCAATTAATCATTTTCAGTTTGCTCCTTTTCTTTTTCTATATAATTTTTCTGTTCAATCTTTTTTTCTTTTTTTATTGTTTTTTGTTTTGTTCTACTAATTGTAATTTCATCAATTGGATTATCATTTTCATAATATGAAAGTAATATTTGGCGTTTTGTATCATTACCTTTCATCAAAATATTTGGATTTACAAGCCATACGCCATTTTGAACTTTTTTTATAAAATTGTTTTCTTGTAATTTTTTCATAATTTTAGCTATCGTAGTAGAACTACAACCAGTATCTTTTGAAATTTTTTTATATGTTCCAATAAAGGTATTATTACTTTGATTTGTATTTTCAACAATATAAATAAATATATCTAATTGTCTACTATCTATTATTCCTAATACACTTAAAAAATCCATTAAATAGCATTTCCAGAAGTTTTTAGTACCATACGTTCTTTTTGTTATTTGGTCTACCCAAATTATTTCCCCAGTTTGTGTATCCACTAATTCTCTTTTTTGTTGTCCCACTAAAGTTTGGGTTTGGCTAATATATTCTAAACTTTTATCATAATCTGACATCATTTATCATATCCTTTAAAATTTTATAGAATTCACTTTAATTAAAATAAAGTATAATATATGATAATTATAAAGTCAATAGTTTATATATAACAAAGCAGTTGCACAACACATGTAAAGTGTTTACTAAACTAAAGTAAAGTGCCTAAAAAGCTTGTAAGCCTTGATAATAATAACTTTTTTAAGGTTTTAGTTTTTTTTTACTCTTATCTAATCTTTTAAGCAATTAATCTATTAATATTTTTCATTTTTATTTTAAAATTTTTAATCTTTTATTTTTTATTTCTTAAAATTTTTTTGCTTAAAAGATGCTTGAGGGTGTTCCCCCTCAAACTCCCCCTTTTTATCACAACCAAAAATTATTTTTTAAACGTTATACTTAAAAGAAGTCAAGAAGCAGGTAGTATTTTGCATTCGCAAAATCTCCACCTTTAAATTCTTGACTTCTTTTATTTTGCTTGTTACAAATTCGTTGCCGAGCAACGGGAAGCTAATCTTCGATTAACCCCCGTTGTCGAACAACTTCATTTTACAAGCAAAAACGTTACACTCGCCCCAAAAAATAAAATCTCCTAGTACTTTAGGGCGTTCCCCCCTAAAACCCCCCGCCTCACAGCCAAAAAGCTAATCTAGATTGCTATTCCAGTATTTCTTTTGTCAAAAAACGTATTCTCAATTAAAAGCAATTTTGGTCATATGAAAATTATTTTGACCTCGAAGAGGTCATAAATGAACTCAATACGGGTCATTTTATAAAAAGATTTTTTAATAGAAAACAAGCCCCCATACTTGGCGGTGGAGATTTTGCGAAGCAAAATACAACCGTTAAGGGCTTGTTGAATAAATAAAAATATACTGAACCGCTAGGTTCATCTAGTTTTTTATAGATGAACCTCTGCCACATGGCGAATGCCCTCGGAGAGCAGGGTTTGGGACAGAGTCCCATGAATGGGTCAAGGGGCTGGCTCCTTGTGGGGTTTTAAAGGGGCAAAGCCCCTTTTGTACTTCTATTAAAAAATTTATAAAAGTGTTAGGAAAGAACTTATATATAGAGTTCAAGGAAAAATATAAAATATAAATATATTAAAATATATGTTTTTTGGAATTGAAAGTTTTATTAAAGTTTATTCTAAAAAGCTTTTCATTTAGGATATTTGAATTGATGTTTAAAGATAAAAGAATATTTAGAGGAGGGGGAATTCTTGCTTTAGTATTGTTAAAAAAAATTAATACGGGACAGGAAAAAAATAAGGCATTAAGATCAAAAATTTTTCTAGAACTATAAAAAATATAAAATACTAAGTTTAGATACATTTAGGGCAAAAGAATTTATAATAATCTGCAATCCTTATTTTTTTCCTGTCCCGTATTTTTTGACATAATTAAATAAAAAACATACAATAATAAGTACATAAAGAAGTATGTTTTAGGAGATGATAATTAATGAAAGCTATAAAATCTAATGAATTACGAGATAATTTTAAAGATATTTGTGAATTAGTATCACAAGGTGAAACTATTATTGTATCTCGCCCACATAATCAAAATGTTGTTGTTATATCTGAAGAAGAATTTAATATTCGTGAAAAAGCTTATAGAAATGCAGAGTATTTAAAAAAAATAAATGAATCTATTAGGCAATTAGAAGAAGGTAAGGTAGTTGTAAAAACAATTGAAGAACTAGAGGAAATGGCTAAATGAAAGTAACATTTTCAGAACAAGCTTTAGAAGAATATATAGGATGGCAAACTGAAGATAGAAAAACTTTAAAACGTATAAATACATTAATTAAAAGTATTCAAAGAGAAGGCTTTATGGATGGCATAGGAAAACCTGAAATTCTAAAAGGTTCAAAAGCATATAGTTGCCGTATTGATGAAAAAAATAGATTAGTTTATATTGGAGACAATGAAAATAATCCTTTAAAATCTACCTTTCTTGTTTTTTAGAAATAATATATTATTTCTTTTATTTATAAAGAGCATTTAGAAGAATTCTATAATAGCCAATGCAAATATCTATTTAAAAAATTTTATAAATTAATCTATAAAAAAATATTATTTTAATAATTCATAAAAAAAACACTATTAGTAATTATTTATATAAAAATATATTTAATAATAATGTTTTTTAACTTTTCTAAATAATAAAAAGTTATATTCAATACTAGTCAAAAAAATTTATAAAAGACACACTAATATGATTTAATTAAAACTTTGAATAAAAAGTATTTATGAAATCCTATGATTTTTATTAAATTTATTTTAAAAAATACGAAATTATGTTATTTTATTTTGAATACAACCTTTTAAAATATTTAATTATAGTAATAAATAGCTTTATAAATAAATTTATTACATTAGTTTGAAAAAATATTTTAAGAAAGAAAAACAGAATTTTTAATTACTATATCTTTATCTTTTATGTTTCTTATTTTTTTTTAATTTTAGAACTGAAATTTGCATATATAATAAATGAGATTATTAAAATAGCCATGATTACTGATAAAATATAAACAATTATATCATAGCCTTTAGAATCAGCTACTAACAGTAAAGATGCTAATATACTACATATAATTTCTAAACTTCCAACTAATTTTCCAAGTGCTTGTTTATTATATTTTTCCTTTTGCTTTTCAGTTGCCGTATTATAACCTGCAATTAAAAAAAGACATTTTCCATTATACATTAATATGCCTAAAATAAATGTAAATAATACAATAATAATAGAAATCAAATTTAAAAACCTCCTTAAATATTAACTTTTAATAAACAATTATCTTTAATATTTTCATCAAAAATACCAGTAATACTATATTCTATAGGCTTTGGTGTAATTATATCTCCTGTAGAAACATCTATCGAAATAGGTGTTATTATTTTATCATAAATAGCATTTAATTTTATACAATAGCCATCATAAATATCATCTTTTCTTATCAAATCTACTGTTTTTATTTTAAATACCACATCATCTTTCAAGTCTATTTCACATATCTGCTTCTAGACCTTAAAATATCGCACACAGTACGTTCCAAATCATAACAACGAACTTTATTACCAAAAGTATTCTCTTTGCAAATTAGACCCATCTTATGAAATTCTGGCTGTATATAATAAAAATTATGATTTTCTTTTCTTAAAGAATTAGGAATAGTATTACTTGGTATCGTAATAGAATGCACAAAAGGTAGCTTTTATATAGTTATAAAGCCTATAACAAGAAAGGTAAATTCCCTTTTACTTAAACAACTTGAATGATTTTTATCTGTAGATATATTGTAAAGTATTTATGGAGATTTAGTTTTATTCAAAAAATTAACAATAAAAGAATTTTTATTCATGGTATTTTATATGTATGTTAGATAAAATAAATAATGTCTTTTTATAATATGTTTTAAATATTTTTGTTATGTTTTAAATATTTTTGTTATGTTTTATTTATATGAAATATAAAGTTTTAGTTAGGATAGGTGATTAAAATAAAATTTACAAGTGAATTAGAATCTGAAAATAATTTAATAAATCAATTATATGTTAAATAAAATCAATGGACTTATAGAAAAGATATAAAAAATGAAGATGATTTATGGAATAATTTTTTAAAAAAATTAGAACAAAATAATTTACATATTTTTAAAAAAAATCTTTTAACTGAAAAAGAAATTTGTACTGTTTATATTGAAAATTCATTTTGTTAACACTATACTTTATAGATATTTTGTATTTAAAATAAGTAAAAATCAAAGAATATAAAAGGAGAAATAAATGATTATATTAAAATTAAAAAAATCATTATCTATATTTATTGCATTAGTTATTATTATAAGTTTACCAAATACAACTTTTGCTTCTCAAACATCCAATAATGTAGAGAATATAGCACAAAAAAACATTGATGATGTATTAAAAAAAGGATTTGTTCCTATTGAGATACAAAATAATTTTACTAATGTAATAACTCGTGCTGAATTTTGTCGTTTGGCAGTTAATTGGCTTGAGTATGCCACAAATAAAGATATTGATACTTTATTATCTGAAAAAGGTGTTTCGCGAAATATAAATGTTTTTAGTGATACTAATGACCCTGATATTTTAGCTGCTTATGCACTTGGTATAATAAATGGTGAGGTAACACCTAATGCTAATAATTTAGGAATATTTAATCCTAATGGTTCATTTACTCGTGAACAAGCTGCAATAATAATTATGAACACTTGTAAGATTTATGGTATGAATATTGATAGTATTCTGATTTCTGATTTTACAGATATAAATATAGCAGAATTATGGGCAATTCCAGCTATTAATTTTGTTTATACAAATAAGATTATGTCAGGTACATCTATAAAACCACCATTATTTAATCCAAAAGGAAATTATACAAGAGAGCAAAGTATTTTAACATTTGATAATATTAAATTAAATGGATTAGCAGAAAACTCTATAAAACCAACATCAACGCCAGCAATATCTTTGCCAGTAATATCTGTATCAACACCAACTTCAACACCTTCACCTTCACCTTCACCTTCACCTTCATTATCAACACCAACATCTTCTTCAACAAAATCTTCTTCTTCAGTAGAAGTAACATCATCATCTTCATCAATAGAATCTTCAACATCTTCTTCTAGCAAAAAAGAACATTATACTGTGCGTTTTGGACCAAGAGGTGGTGCAATATGTTGGTGTGGAAGGTATACATCACAACATTAAAATATTAAATTTTAAAAATAATTAATTTAATTAATTATTTTTATTTAGAATATATATCCATGATGAAATTATTAAATAAATAATACTAAAAAAATTATAACTTTATATTAAAGAAAAAATAAAAATGGACTATATGTTTAAAAAAATGTATAGTCCATTTTTTAATTTTATATCCATACAAATTTAAATTTCAAAAATTAAACATATTTTAAGAAATTTTATTTTTGATAAGTATTAAAAAACAAAATTCAAATTCAAAAATATAATACAGTTTTTTAGATAAAGTAAAAAATTAGATGGGCAGTAAAAACTCACCGTAAAGGGAAAATAAAAAGATAGCAAGAAATGATAATATTTTGTATTCCAAAATTTTTATCTTTAGGTAAATTCTTGATTATTTTTATTTTGTAACTAAAAATTTAAATTTTTAAAGATCATATAGAAATTTATCAAATATATCTTTTACAGAAATATTTTCAATTTTAAATTTAGAAATAGAATTTATTAATTGTGTTTCATTTTCTTTTCTAGAAATTTTAAGTAATATTTTTTGATCAGAATCACAATAAAAATATCAATATCCTTCAGGTGTATTTGTTATTGAATAGTCTTTACCATTATAGCTAAATAGCTAAATTCTTTTTCTATTCCTGCTTTTAAATCATTACTAAAATTATAAAAGTCATATTTTTTTTTATTCATTTATCTTCACTCAATTCTTTATAAAGTTAAACTTATTTTATAAGATTTTATTTTTGATAAGTATTAAAAAATAAAACTTAAACTCAAAAATATAATATAGTTTTTTTTAAAAATAAAAAATTAAATGGGCGGTAAAAACTTACCATAAAGGGAAAATAAAAAGATAGCAAGTAGCGGATTTTGTCCCCAAGGGTGAAAAATCCACTTGCTACTTGTTGGTGGCTTCGCCCCCAAACCCCCTTTTCATTTCTTAAAATCTATAATCCCAAAATTCTCTTTTTAAAAATTTTTATAAAAAAAATAAAAAAATAAAACAAGAAAAAAATAATTTATGTATATTAAATTAAAAAAAAAATTTAATTTTGCTTAAAAAAAATTTTTAAAAAATTTATTTTTTTGTTTTTTAGAAATTATATAATGCTAAAAATTTATAAAATTTATTAAAATAAAAAATAATAATTTAAATTTAATTTTTAAATTTTATCGAAATTAATAAAAATAAAAAAGATTTTTTTAAAATTTTTTTAAAAAAGTAAGTAACTTAATTTTGAAAAAATTTTTATTTAATATTCAATATTCAAAAAATAATGTGTATATAACTTTTATAAATATGTTCATAGAATGTGAAATCTTATAATTATATTTTGGATAATTAATAAAAAATATAAAAAATAGATATATGCTAAAACATTACTCACATAATTTTAAATATTTAGATAGTTTTATTAAAATTTATTGCAAAAAGCTTTTCATTTAATATATTTAAATAGGTTTCTTTAAAAATAAAAGTATATATTAAAAAAATTATAAAAGTCTTAGAAAAGAGCTAACATATGAAGTTCAAGAAAAGAAATTATAAAATATAATTGCCTTAAAAATATGTTTTTGTAAATATTTTTTATTTTCTATAAATAAATTATTATAAAATATTTACAATAAAATGATAATATTCTTGTTAATTATTTAACTTAATTTTTATTGTAAATATTTAACAAATCATATAGAATATAAATTACATAGAATTTTAAATTAAAGAAAAGGAGTTGTGTATATGAAAAAATTGTTAATTTCATCAATCCTAGTATCAAGTTTATTATTAACATCAATTCCTATTTTTGCAAATAAAAATAATATAAATAAAAAAAATGCGTCTACATCTGCATATGATGTAACTTTTGATGGTAATGATTATACTGTTACTGAAGTAGGGCAAATCAATTTAGATAATGCTGATTATGAGGTAGAATCTTCTGAAACTGCTATTCAGCCTTTTGATGCTCATTATTTATATAATACAGAATATAAGGGAACATCTGCTTTTGATAGAAATATATATCCTAGTTCAAACAATGGAAAAACTTTAAATATTGATGTTCAAAATAAAGGAGGTAGTGAAATAAAATTTGAAGTATCTAATAGTTCAAATAATTTTGGTGCTGTACCAATTGCAGGAAAAAAAAGTAGAACAAGAACCTTTAACAATTCTAATGGTATAAATGGAACTTATAGAATTTATGTTTATAGTACAAATGGCTCCAAATTAGATATAATTGTAAATGCTAGACAATTTTAAGAAATAAAATAATTAAAATTAATTTAAAATTAAGATATAAAAAATTTATCTGATTTAATTTTAATGGAATTGGACAATGGTAAGTATTTTATGAAGGATATAACTCTTAGTTCAAAAGAATTTTTTGAGAAATTTTCAAAGTATAAAGTATTAATAAGAATATAATTTTAATAATATGAAATTTAATGATGATGAATTAAAACAGATAATTTTAGATTTTTTTGAAATATAAATAAAAAAAGAGTGATGAATTATAAATTTTATAATTTATCACTCTTTTTTTATATTTATATGGATTTTTTCTATATTTTATAAGGATTTTAGCTAAGATAATGGTTATATTCCTTTAGGGATATAAACGGTTATCTCTAAGATGTATTGTTTTTATTTAATGAAAAATTAATATTTTAATGACTAATATGCAAAAAATTAATTAAAACTTTTAAAAATAAAATATATATATTTAAATTTTTGTATTCACAATGCATATAAATATGTTTATAATGTAAATATATATATTGTTGATATTTTTAAAAGAGAGGATTGATTTTATGGCTCAAACTAATATTAATATTCGTATAGATGAAAAATTAAAAAAAGATTATGAAGAAATATTATCTGAATTAGGTTTAAACTTTACTACTGCTCTTAATATTTTTGCTAGAACAGTTGTTAGAGAAAAAAGAATACCTTTTGAAATAAGTTTAAATAGTCCTAATACAGAAACTATTTTAGCTTTAGAAGAAATAGAAAAAATAAAAAATGACCCTAATAAAAAACTTTATAACTCTTTTAATGAAATTTTAGAAGAGGTTAAAGTTAATGAATAAAAACAAAATAGTTATATCTAGTAGATTTAAAAAGGATTTGAAGACAGTTATAAAACGTGGATATGATATTAATTTGCTTGAAGAAGTTATTGATAAATTAGTTAACAATGAACAACTAGAAGAGAAATATTATGACCATAAATTAAAAGGAGAATTTATTCCTTGTAGAGAATGCCATATAGCTCCTGATTGGCTATTAATTTATGAAATAGATAATAATGAGTTAATATTATATTTAACCAGAACAGGAACACATTCAGATTTATTTTCAAAATAAAATTTAAAAATAAAAAAGTAGCGTTTTTAATGGCTACTTTTTTTGTTTTTTAAAATAATATATTTAAATTGTTTTATATAAATAATTTCCAGCTATAACATTAATTCTATTGTGACCTAGATTTTGACTTGCGATTAACATAGCTTTTTTATCAAATATAATTCCTTTCATATCGCCACGACAAAAATATTTCTGATTTCTTGTTAAAGTTTTTATATCTCTTGCATTCATATTATAAATTCTTTGGCAATAATCAGCTCTATAATAATGAATATCTAATCGTTTATCTATTTTCTCAAACACTTTATTATTAGCTTTAGTATTTTTAATCAATTCTACTGCCATATTATCCAAAATTAAGGCTTTTCTAATTTTCCCACCCTTTCCCTTTATCCATAGATAATAATCGCCATTTTCGGCTCTTATGAGGTGTTCTGGACGTACTAATTTTAATTCGTGGCGTCTTACTCCAGTTGCTCTGCAAAAATCTATTACAATTTTGTTATTATTATAATTTTCTATTTTTAAATATTTTTCATCTTTATATCTGCTACGAAATATATTTTTTCTTAGTCTATTTTCTGTTTTTATAAAATCTTTAGTTGAACAAAAATATAATTTTGCTAATGAAGATGCAATTAATTTTTGTGTGTATGGACTATATTTCTTATCTATGGTCATTTGTAGATATTCATCAACATAATTTCTACAATCAGCCAAATATTTTACATCGCTTTTATATTTGGCTTTGCAATATCTAACGAATTGGCAACATTGTTGAGAATAAGAATCAAATGTTTTTTGAGAATAAATTTTATCTTCAGTTATGCCAGATTTTTTATCTTCATGTTTAGATTGTCCAAATGCTAGTTTCAAAATTAATTCTTCTCTTACTTGTTTTATTAAACTTTTTCTTTTACCCATATAAAAAATTCTTCACCTCCTTTTTTTTATTTTTGAAATTTAAATTACTTACTACTTTGTATTACTGTTAAGAAAAAATCAACGAATGTTAGAGTCATCCGTAGACTTAAAAATTAAATTGTAAATATCATGTTTTTTATCCACAGAAAAAATATGAAAAACTGTCAAATAATATTTAAGTTTTTTACTTAGTTACTTATAAAATAATTATTTTATTTACTGGCATTCAAGTAAATATAACTATCTAAATAAATGGATTTTTTTACAACAAACTAATTTACTTTTTTATAATTATTTTTTTAATTTTATTTAACTAAAATTTTTAAGTTTTTTTAATTTTTCTATTCAAATTATCTATTTGAATATTTTTATTCTTTAAATTTTAGGTATTTTTAAGCACTTTATTTTTTGATAATTTATAATAAAAAAAGAGTGCAAAAATAAGCATTTAAGCTAATATTTTGTCGCACTCTTTTATAATTTTTATTTTAAAAAAATATATAAAAAGTGCCTTTTAAAAAATAATTTGTATTTGTATAGGATAAATAAACT
>JBANCZ010001899.1:0-18478 GCA_037040025.1 Sphaerogastrella javana | reverse complement strand
CAAACAGGAATATTTTTGTCGTTTTGCATTTGGCAAAAAATTACTTGACGTACTGTATATTCTTGATCAGGAGCCATGTCCGTCTGTCTGTGTCCGTCTGTATGAACACCTAGACTTCAAAAACTATAAGAGCTACAGTCTACATAGAGACAAGAGGTGGGGATGCAGAGGTGCATATTTTTGTAAACAAATTTGCGTGGGAGGCGGATCGCCGAAAAACTGCACTCAATCGTATGGATGAAGAGAAGTAGTGAAGGGAAGGGGACATCACGTAACGGAGACTTCATGCAAGTGCATGTTGTTGTTGTTGTTGTTGTTGGTCGAACATTCAATTTTTTGTAAACAAATATGCGTGTGAAGAGGATCGTCGAAACACTGCGCACACAACCATACATGCATACATACATACACACATACATACATACATACATACATAAAATTACATAATTCGCGCAAGATTTTATGACTCTTTATTTCCCCTCCTCAAACTCCTCAATACCTTAGGTAAGGTATCGAAAACGAAGACGTATGAAGGGGTAAGACAATGGACACTGAGCTCAAAACGGGAGAGTAGGAGAACAAAAGAATAGCAAAAGAAAATGTAGAGAAACACGCAGTCGCACTTTAAAGACAGTGGTGTGCGGATGTGCAAAGTCAGTTCGGACCGTGCGGGGGTTTTTGATCAATGAGTAAATTAGAATATCGATACAATTGTTTAAATTTTTTGTATATTTTGGTCCAGTGTGTTGCAAAATATGCTTGCATACATATATACATTACATACATACATGCATGTATACATACCGTGCATACATACTTACATACACATGCAATTTATAATCAGAGTCACGTAGTTTCTAATTTCTGCTCTCTCGATTGCGCTCTCCGCTTTCTTCTCACTTTCCCACGTCCTCTTTTATCTACTCACCTTGCTTTGCACTCGTTCTTACATTCACACTAATCGATCATGATTATTTCCTTAGCTAGTATAGCTTTCGTTTCCTTTGAATGCAAAGTAAACAATAACTAATTTATTAAACATTTAATTTATGGAAGTGTCATTAGGGACTAATGATAATTGAAAAACTATATATGCAGAGCGTTATAGTATTTTCTAAAAAGAGGTGCTCATTTGGTTATAAAGGAAAAATGGAATTCTTACGATAAATAATAGGATGATTATTTCGTTATAAAAGGATAAAATTCGGATAATAATGGAAAATAAAATCATGCAAATGGCTATTCTTTTCATATAATAATTAATCATGACATCTATTAATATATGGGTTATTAAAAATAACACCTGTTATTAGATGTGTCAAAAGAAAAGAAGCTCCAAATTTCAGTGGCATGAATTGCATTTAATTTCTCTAACTAGATTACACAGTCTCAATAATATATATAATTTAATTTAAAATTTAGCCATCAATATTATAATAATTTATACCAATCTTTATTCAGGAAATGAAATTTGTTCATGCAGCTAGTTATACATTTCGAATAGATTATATTCCTTGGCAGTGAATGCAATGCCGCTCCCTTGGCTGCTACTGGATACGGAGCGGCACATCATTCAAATTCGAATCACACAAAGGGAATTTCATTTCCAAATGAATAAACTGTTAGACAAACAATACATTAAACTTTACAACTTCACACCCGCTGGCTGTGTATGCAAACCATTAGTGCTGCACCAAGCACCACTAACCCCAAGGCCCAAGCAATCCCTGCTCTACACTAGGCAACACGGATGTGGCACTAGTTGTTCGACGGTAGACTGAGGCTGTACCACAAACGATGAGTTGATTGTTATGCAAATGAGCAGAGTACCAGGACGAAAGTGAAATGCGTGCAACCCCGAAGAGGAGAGAACGAATGCCAGGGTATGCGGCTGCAGTTCATCAAGTGGTCATAAATATATATACATTTGGGTAAAAAAGGACGAGCTAGCCTAATTATTATGCAGCGCCATGTGCATAATGAATGTGACATTCGTAATTTATAGTTGATGTTTGTTCAGTTTTTTCGCTTTGCGTCGTTTATTTATTGAAATTTATTTTTTTTTATTTTTTTTTTGCAGTGCATAAATTGTGAACAAGGTGCGAGCTGAAACATCGTCAAAACAAAGGTTTCATGCCCAGTTAAAGCGAATGTAAACAAGGCCCGATTGAATGTGTCACCCGCTGCTTACAATATAAAAAGTTTGATAAAAAGTTTGAAAAGGTTGCCAATAAATCTATTGATTGGCGTTTTTTTCGTACTTTTGGGCCTAAGCCGTGTTTTGCTTCCGTATGCTATAATGCCACTTCCGGTTTAGCGCAAAAAATGCGCGAAAATCCCTGCGATTAGGCTGACATTGTGAGGCTTGGCATAAAAAATATTCAATGCGAAAATTACAGTTTTTACCCCAAAAAAAAAGGAACAAAAAATCGAAAGGGAAACTAGTAGCCTAACAAGTAGTTAACTGCAATTACAATCGCGTGAATTACTCAGAGTGGGGTGTGCGTGTGTGTGTGTGCGTGTGTTTGTGTGTATGTTCTAAGTCGCTTTTTATGGCACCTCTGACAGGGACAGACTATGGAGACAGAAAGTAACCGTTATGATTTTGGTTGTTGCAGCTATATGTGGCAATATCACGCAAGGTTTTAACATCCTGTAATTATTAGCTCGCAGAGGGTATACGCTTGCTCTAGGTAGTATTACTATATTATTATTATACATATGTATATGTATATTTATATTAAACAATTCAGCACCAATACAGGGTATTTCAGAGTCGCTCTAACATGTCTTTACTATACATGTACATATATCTTTACTGCACTGTTTCAATTTGTTGCCGTTGACTGTAGAGGAAATGGGCGACTTCCCTGTAGGAGAGAGCGTCAACCGAACTCAGTCATTAATTGTGCGCATTGTTTGTCCATTGAGCATTGGACATCTGGCCAGCTGCCTGACTGACTGAGTGACTGACTGGCTGACTAACTGTCTGCGATTGAATTTAGGGTAAAAATGTTGATATTTGGCAGTGGCTGTTTATGCAGGACACCTGCAGGCAAATATAACGTATCTCTGACTCCTGCCAACACTTGTGGCTTCTACTAGTTGCGGCATGGAGCATTGGGGTTGCCACTGGCGCCCCTTGGTATTATGGAGTGCATTAAGTGATGATTACTGTAGCTTAGCGTACACACTGTATGTTAACTGTGGCCTTTGGCGCCATTCATTGTTTATACGGCAAACAAATTGATATGCAACAGTAGGGGCGGTGCCCGACAGTAGTTAACCCGTGTTAAGTACTTTCGAAACAGTATATTACTTTTGGGACACTAGACTGTCTTTCTGTCTGTCTTGTTGTTGGTGCTCAGAATTGCACGAACAAACTAATTTTTACAGTATTTTAACAGAGCATTTAACATTCTGTTATATGTTATTAACATAACTGCTAAAAATTGGAGGGTTGCTTAATCATTTTCGCTCCTCCGTATAACAGAGCTAACATTAATGCTCATCACAGATCCATACATTGGACCTCCATTTCGTTTGTCGGCATCTTCATTGGGTATACACGGCTAAGATCTTCTTGAAATGTAGAATTCTTGTCTACGACGCCGAATTGAAGATCATGGATTGCACCATATACTTAATGGGGTTTGCCACAAACACTTCTGTCTATATACACAAATAGGGATTGCACAAAGTTTACAGACCCTTTAAGTTTTTTTTTAACACAGGGTCTACAAAGGGACGGCGGAATGTCGGTCGAATTTGAAGTGAGTCTTACAATGATCACCATCATCAATCAATGCTCAAGTGGAAAGTGATTTGGCGAAATTTTTTCAAGCAGGAGTAGGGATCGACTATGCAGTTAGTTGGGTTTTATGCTAATTACACTGACAAGATACTGTACAGTTACAGAGCAACCGATGGACAAGGAAGGGGAGAGAAAGTTTACTGTAATTACACATTCTAGACAACCCCTATAGAAATGGTTCTTTTGATTTACTTTGACCCGGGCAACACTTGATTTCATGTTGTTGTTGTTGTTGTTGTTGCTGAGTTTTAAAAAGTTATAAAAATAACTCGTTTCAGCTAGAGCTAACTACTCGCACTTAGAACTGGTACAGGAGCAACCCCTGATCAGCACATCTATATGTTTACTTGCAAACACACACACACACACACACACGCTTGGTTGCACTCTTTTGGCTTGATGGTGTGGCAGCATCATCATCATCCCTTATGCCTTGTCAGACTGTTGCCCGAGGCTAATGAGCGCCGCACATTAGTTTTAACAACATTTATTATTTATGGCTTTTGCTTTTACATTCATTTTCAGCTTTTCTTTTGTCGGAATTGTCCTACGTGAAATTTGAATTAAAATTGCAATTATTTTCTGGGCAAACTTAATGAACGAGTTGGAATTATGATCAAAAGTAGCACAAGGGCAGTTAAAAATTGTGCTACTAAACTAATACATACATATAGAGTATATAGCTATCATATAACACCATAAAACAGTAGAATATTTAACATTTTATTTGTTGCCATCCATCCTGTGAGCTCACTAAATATGCGTGTTATACATTTACGATTTTGTTTAGTAGCAGCAGACTCAACTTATTTGCACACATGTTCACATTCTAAAGAGTACAACTAAATAAATAGGTTCATATATTTACACAAAAGACAAAAAGCATATGCATTTTTGTTTGGCTGGAGCAGAGGTAAAGTCATTCAATGAGTTTTGTGAGCCAGGATAGAGTGGAGCTGTTAGCTTTTAAGTGATATTTATATAACACTTGTTTAACATATTGTTTGGCAAACAGACGATAAGATATTATACACATATAAATATATATATATAGGTAAATGCAATTTATTTCAACTAAAGTATAAACAAAATACAAATTATATACTCGCAATTCGCTGATGACACAAACAAAATGACTTGCGATTCGCATTTGTAGGCTAAATTACTTAGAACTAAAGTGTTGCAGTGCGACTTTATACAATTTAAATTAGATTTCTATATTCTATATAGATTGTATATATAGTATATGTGTACATACTAGATCACGTGCATAGTATGCTTATGCTTGTATGGACTGTGTTGGCCCCGCTTCTCTCCCTTTTGGGCCAACTGTGATTACAGAGCTGCAACAGCAACAGCTTTCGCTTTCTGCTGCTGTTGGAGCTCAAGTCTTGAGTCTTGAGCACTAGATTACTAGAATTGGAGTGTTAGCGCTGCCATTGGCTGGATCTGGCTGTGCAGAATATAAGCTGAGGCTACAATGGTCCATAGATGGGCTCTGAGTAGAGCACGGCGGGCATCGAGTAACTGTACGACGTGGGCGTATGCTCAGTGGGCGTGCGCAGACTGGCCTGCAGACTACGTTTGCTGTGCCTCCTAAACCTGCACATAAGAATCATATATATATGTATTACGGCGATATTCCAACACAATATGCATGCTACTCACTTTTTCTTCAGGCAGCATGCCGTGCAGAGCGATACTAGCGCAGCTACGCCTATCAGCGTTGCCAGTATTACTAGCCACGTCCCAGCGGACATCAGCAGGTTGCCAAAGAGCGCAGCTGTATGTGTGCGTCGCACAGAGCACGACTCCAAGTCGCTGACACCGAAGGCAGCATAAATATCAATGAGCTCATGTCGCAGCTCATGTGAATTCATCAGTTTCTGCATTTCACTCAATGATAGTGCAGCGCCATTTTTAAACATCTGGAAACAGGAACTGGTGGCCGTAAAGTCCAGACTCATGTCGGCACGCGTAAAGACTTGCGTGTCCAGCACATGCAGCTCCAGTCCCATTGGCTTCAGTTTCTTTTGCAGTTGCTCCTGGAAGGGTCGTATATTGTGCTGTATCTCATTGGGCGGACGAGCGAACACGAACTTCAGCAGCGACTTGTCGCGTATGACGAACACCTTGATGTTGCTGTGCGATAGACGTTTGACTTGAGCAGAGTTATTGGCACAGATACGCATCAGGAAATAACCATCGACGTAGTCGCCAAAGGAGCCGCCAGTGCGCAGCTCTCCTGTATGATTGTTGAGCGTGAAAAGGCTTTCCAGGTTGCCCAAGGCCAGTTTACGGCTGCGCTTGTAGAACTGCGGCACAAAGGTCACATTCACAATGGACAGCGCTATAGGTGCTGCCTCCGCATCAGCATCAGTGGCACGCAATGTTGTTATAACTGTATCTATGGGCACATTAATGCGTATGCCTACAGTGGCATCTGGATTCTCAAACTGCGGCAGATTATCGTCTATATCCATTATTTTGATAGTAATACGCAGATGGGTAGGATCCTGGCGATCATAGGTATCCCCAATAAACTTGTATGCTGGCTCACCCAGCTTCAGGCACTTCACCGTCAATGTAAATGATTCCACAGCCTCACGATCGATGGGTTGGGTGGTCTTTAGTATGGCCACGCTATCATTGGTGCGCTCAATGGCAAAGAGCTGCTCGTTGTTGCCTTCTATGATGACGTAGTCGATGGCCGCATTCTCACCCATATCTTCATCAATGGCGCTAAAGTTGCCCACAATTGTGCCAGCTGGTTCTTCCTCGCGGACAGACAGCGCTAAGGGACCTTCATCCTATTAAAAATAAACGTTTAAATTGGCTTTTCAATAATATTTTGAATTCCACTTACTATTTCCCTGGCAAACCTCGGTTCGTGGTCATCCATGTCGAGTACTTCGATCTTCAAAATGCGCGTTACCGATTGCTTCGGCTGTCCATTGTCTGATACCTCTAGTAACACCTTGTACATATGCTTCTCCTCGCGATCCAATAGCCCACGAGTTGTAATTAGCCCTGTGTGCGCATCTATGGCAAAGGACTCGGCGTCCGGTGTATCGGGCAGTATGCGATAGGTAATAGTGCCGGAAGGAGTATTATCATCATCTGGATCACTAGCAATGACTTGGAAAACGGGAGCGCCAATTGCAGCATTCTATTGAAAGAATTAGAATTAATTTAAATATAAAGTATATCTTTTATTGATATTCCTGAACATACCTCCGTTACATTGGCTCTTTGGCCCACACGGGGCGCTACAAAATATGGCACACCATCATTGGCACTCACGTCACCTATGAAAATGCGCACTTCCACATCCGTCGACAGCGTTGGCTGTTTAGGCACTTGGTTGCCATTGTCCTGGGCACGCACAAACAGCACATAGGGATCGGCGCGACCTTTGCCTGTCAGATTTCGTCGTGTCGAGAGCATACCAGTCTGTGCATTGATGCTAAATAAACCATTGGCGTCGCCTTCATTGATCATCTCGTACCTCACCTCACCACCAGGGCCTTCATCGGCATCAGTGGCCTCCAGTTGCAACACATTCTCCATTTGCATAGCATTTTCGGGAATGACTGCGCTGTAAACTTTCTTAGAAAACTCTGGCGCATTGTCGTTGACATCGAGGACGTCGATAAGGAGCTCTACTACGCTCTGTTTGGCATCAGTGGGTTTACCTGGTGAATCCTCTGCCTTTACTTGAAGTCGTATGTGCGGTGTACGCTCTCGGTCGATACTTTGGTTTCTGGCCACAACAATTTGACCCGTCACGTTGTTGATTTCGAAGAGCATAGCATATTCACCCTGCAGCGAATAGATGACCTTGTGATAGCCTAAACGTTCATCGCGACTATTGAGCGCTGCATCCTTATCATGTGCCTTGACCTGTACAACACGCTCTGGATATCCTTTGTTTTCAATGATCGTAGCGTGATAGGAAGCTTGCTCAAATATCGGACTGTTATCGTTGACATTCTCCACGGTGATATTTAGTCGACTAATAGTGCTCCTCTGACGATCGGCGCTGTTGGCGCGCACCTGCAGCTCAAACTCTGCGCTGCCTGTGTCCGCAAGAGCTTCATAGTCCAAGCGTTTCTTGAGTATAACTTCGCCCGTACGCTCAGATATGTAGAAATATTCCAGATCCTTGGGTTCAACGAGCTCAAAGCTGGTAATGGGCTGTTCAGTTACTGGATCTTCCGCTTGCAGTATGAATAAAGCACTGTCGATAGGCATTTCCTCCTTAATTCTGATATTAACGACGGGTCGAGAACTGCTCCAGCCGGGATTCTTGAATACAGGATCTTTATCTTTGAAAGATTGTACATAGACAGTAACCTCAGTGGTGTCCACTTGGTGTTCGGGATCCACCTCTGCATTTAGATCCCGCACTGCCACTGTGAAAATGATAATTGCAGCCACATCATGGCGTAGAGTGCTGTTCACAAATATCTCTCCGCTCTGGCTGTCGATTCGGAAGGCCTCTTGCACAGGATAACTGCTGCGGTTGGCTATGCTGACGCCTGCTTTAGTAGTAGCCTTAACATCGCCTTGCATGCTGTACTCCAGCCTTGAGTTCAGATCTTTATCAATAGCCTTGACGCGTAGCACACTCTCCCCAATTTCTGTTCGCTCCGACACGTACGCTGCATAGCTGGCCTGCTCAAACTTGGGCTTCTCATCATTGATGTCCTTCACATTTACATAGACTGTGGTGGTGGCTGTTTCCGGTATGGGCATGCCGGAGTCCACAGCATTGACAATAATCTCAAAGCTGTTCATGTTCAGATCACGATCAATTCGCGCCTGAGGCGAGACGGTAATCAGACCCGAACTGAAATTAATTTATAGTTAATATATGTATCATTAAATAAAAATGTTAGCTTACAGTTCGTTGATCTGAAAATTATCGTTGGCACCGACAATGCGATATCTAAGCAAACTGTCCAATCCATCAGGATCATGCGCGGACACGGTGGTCACATTGTAGCCAGCTGCAGCATTCTCTGGTATTGACACACGATAACTGGGTGGGCCAATCACTGGCAGATTCTCCACGTTCTGGAAGTGACCTTTGAAAATAGGACGCTGATTGCCAGAGATGCCCACGCGCACAAGCACTCGTGTGGTATTTGTGAGCGATGGAATGCCTGCATAAAAAAATTAAGACGTTGAGAGTTATGTCATACATATTACATTTAATCCTGTGGCTTACCGTAGTCCGTAGCAGAGACAACGAGCTCGTATTCGCCACGTTCCGTATCCATTGATCTGGCTGCCTTTTGTAAAGTTATTTCGCCTGTTTCAGGGTCAATGCGGAACACATTTCCTGCTATGCTGTTTTCGGAGACTATAGCGTATTTAACCTTGCCATTGCCCTGACTTGGACCATCTGCATCGTGTGCACGGACAAAGAACTGTGGCTCGAAAATAGAAGCGCCCTCGCGTATGGTGCGACTATATTCTTGGTTCTCAAAGCTCGGGTGATTGTCATTCACATCGTTGACATCCACGAAGAGGTTGGCATTAGATTCTCTGCCGCCACCATCGACAGCCACAACAGTCAGGCTATAGGTGCTTTGCTTTTCATAGTCCAGCGGTCTGAGCAGATATATGCCACCCGTATAGGGATCAACATAGAAATTATCGGCGCCAAATCCTTTCAGCAGATACTGCACACGTCCATATTCTCCAGAGTCAGCATCAGTTGCATTGACAACGCCGATTAAGGAATCAGTTGTCAAATTTTCAGCTGCTGTAAAACGATATGTCTGTTGACCAAAGATGGGCGCGTTGTCATTGGCATCTATGAGATGTACCTCTACGCGTGCCTTGGCCTGTTCCACGCCGTTTGTGGTAGCAATTAAATCGAACTCGAATTTGCGCTGAGCTGGATTATCATAATCCAATCGACTGGCATCCAGCACCTTGACTACAACTGGTGTACGACCTTGACCCTCAGTTGGTGAGACGGCAAACACACCGGCAGCATTGGAGACATCCTGCAGCTTTAGTTGGTACCGACTATTTTCGGCCATATCGCGATCATCTACAAAGATTGAGAGACCAGGCAAAGGCATACCATTGGCCAGATTCTCAGCAATTGACACATTAAAGTGTGAGGCACTGAACTCGGGCTTGTGATCGTCCACATCGGTCACGACAATGGTGACACGAGTTATAGAGTGTTCTGCAGGTATGTTGCCATCTATAAGCTCCGTGGCACGAATGGTGAAGACATAGACGCCGCCATTTTGCAATATATCTGGATTCTCACGATCTAAAGGCTCGCTTGTTGTCTGCAGCGTGGCAGTGCCATCCTTGGGATCTCCAAATGGCACCAGCTCAAAGTGACCGAACGGTTCATCCTCTAGTGACAAGAAGATGTCACGTGGTATGCCCACATCGCCATCAATAGCTTTCACAGTTAAAATACTAACACCAGCAGACGTATTCTCTGCCACGGTGGCAGAATAGGGTGCGTTGGTAAAAACGGGCGCCTGATCCTGCACATCGATCACGTTGATTGAAATTGTGGCAAACGAAGTGAGACGATTATCCAGTGCGCTGTCTGAGGCAGCTATGGTCATGATATATGACGGACGACTTTCAAAATCAAGCGGTTGCTTCAGCGCCACCCGTGCAGTGTAGTTGCCATCTGACAATTTGACAGCGCGTACCTCAAATGTATCGCAAATGTCATTCTCCTAAAAGGTAAATAGTGAGAGAGATTTATTTTGAGTGTGACAAAGTTATGAATAGAATGATCGTACCTGCACACACTTGAGCTGCACTTCCGCATTGAGACCCTCATCGCGATCGACGACTATGATTGGTGGCTGTATGGTTAGCTCTTCACCCACAGGCAGTGACTCACTCACACTGGCTGTGTAGGGTCTGCCGTAGAATGTAGGCTGATTGTCGTTGTAGTCTCGTACAGGTATTTCGCGTCGCTGCGATACTGTATTCGGTTCCGTTCCGTACACGCCCTCGTCAGTGATGCTGATAATAACCTCAACGGTATCTTGAGTTTCCCGATCGAGTTCCTGACGTAGTCGCACCACACCTGTCTCACGATCCACCGAGAAAACTGGGCCAGATATGCTGTACTTGAGTCGGCCACCCTCCGGGTCGATGCCTGAGTAATAAAAACAATATAACGAATTACTTTAGTTGCACGAGCATGTGGCAGTAAAAGCGGTTTGTCAGCTTCTTGCTGATGTTTTTTTTTATTTTTGCCACAGCGACATGCTGCCTGCTTTAATTATGAGCAGTCGTAGTATAGCGTCATACGAACTGTCTAAATGTCTGACACTTTGACTCTCGACTCTCGAGTCTCAACTCGCGACTCATGTTAAAGCGTGTGAAAAATGCTAATCAAGTTCCCACAACCTCCTTCCCTTGTCGGCGCTACACTGCGTTGCGCCGTGGGTTTCTAGTCCAATGCGTTCACAGTTTAGTTAGTTGGGCGTGGAAATGAAGCTAACTATATAAGTGCTCGACTAGCTAGTACTGGGAGTACTGGGGTCAACTGGGACCGGAATATGGGTTGTCTTACTTCCCAGTGAGTTAAACCCATTCCCAAAGTTGTAGTAGTTTTAGTTTTCTCTTTCTTAGGTTAATCACAGGAAACAACTTAAAACTGCGTGCATAAATCGTAATACATCAAAATTCAAAAAAGAAATACACAGCTGGGAGGCAACACGAAAAAAACATTAGAAATTCTTTCAAAAGCAATGATGCACAAGGTGGAAAGAAAGACAAAAAAAAAGCCAACAAAAACAAATCCCAATTTTGAGATCCCAGCGGCGCATGCACAAAAGCTAACAATAACAACAATAATAATAATAATAATAACCCAGCAGCGGTCTGGAAACGACTTCTTTTTTGGCACAGACTTACAGTCAGACCCAGACCCAGACGATGACTCGGACGTAGAGTCCAAACCGCAGCCAGACAGCTAGACGTACGTTGGACAGATATATTCAAGTTTTCAAGTTTGCTCTAACCATTTAGAAGACGACAAGCGACACACAGACAGACAGACAGACGAAGACGGAGAGATGGAGACGGAGAAGCATAGAGACAGCGAGACGGCCGAGAGTTACTGAGACCGACAATTGCAGCTACAAGCTGTACCCCAACACATAAAAAAAAAGCGGGAAGCAAACAACACGTTCTCCCGCTTACTACACCCAACTAACCAATTGCGGTCGCCAACCCTGGCTCTGGCTCTTTCTCTGTCTCTGTCTCTGTCTCTCTCACTACCCTGTGCTCCTCTGTGCCCCCCTTCCCCGCTCCGCTGTTCCATTTCCCATTGCATTGGCGCGTGAGTGGCCGTTTCCACTTTTAATGTACATAATCATTTTTTGTAGTTTTTCTTTCTCATTTTTTTTTTCGGTCTTACACAGTTTTTTCGTTGTATTTTTTGTATATTTCTTCTATTTGTTGAATTTCTCATAGCCCACAATTGCATTTACCAAAGGTATTCGGTACATGCAGACTGCATAGCTGAATAGTTGGAGTTATTTTTTCAACATTTTCCTACATTACTCGCTCATGCTGCATATGGAATCTTGTTTGGATCGGGAAAAACTAAGTAACAAACAATAATGCGTTGAAATCTTTTCTATTTTTCGGCTTTTCACTTCGGCACGCAATGAAGAATTTGAGTTGTAGTTGCTAAAGGAGGGGTATATGCCATGTATCACGTGTGATTTCATGCTTCACGAAGCGTATTTGTTAATATTTTGCTATTTATTACTCTCCACACTCACACACACAAACACACACACACATACACACAAACACACGCCCGCATTGTGGCAACGTTTGCCCAATTATTCGTTCGCTTTGCTTTGCCGCACTTTTCGTTTAGGAGTTTAAATAATTACTGTGCGCCATGTAATTATATGTTATTTTGTTGTATTTCCAAAACAATATCATGCTATTGATATTGTAGAAAGTGCAAATATTTATCAATTTAATCACTTCATAAATAAAGCGCATATATTTCGAAACGATTACGCGTAGGAAATGGCGGCAATTATGATCATTTCTGTATGGAATTCCAATGGGAAAAAATGCATACGAAGATTGCAATATGATATTTTACTATTTATATTAATAAATATATACACAAATGTGGTTACACTTACATATATGTATGAATATAAATAATATTAAATTTTTTTATACCTCCGCACAAGCCATTGTTTTAATTGCAGTCAACTAATTTATGTTATCGATTACAGGCTGCTGCCCTACTAATTAGTAGTTCACAATAGATTTAAATACTAGACTAGATACTGATACCAGGGCAGGGATACCATGCAAAATCTAATGCAAAAACGGTCTCCTTCGATAACACTAGCAACAAAATAAATTCAAATAAAACAAAATCTCTTTATTTGAACAAGAAATACATCAACATTAATTATGTATTACTAAATGCATTGATTTAAAGCTTCAAATTTGTGTATTTATTATTAATTGAAACGTTTCTATTAAATATTATGTCTTGTGATAGACACAAAATGTCAATTTAAAACAAAAAAAAAATCGAATATAAATAACTTTATATGCATTTACATTCAAATGGACGTTAATCAAATGCATGGCCCTGAATTAGTTCAATATATTTGTGATTAACTCTTATTAACATTGTTTAGACAAATGACCTCTCTGCATGTAAAACGGCCCATAAGCCATAGGCGCAGTGCATTAAAATCGATATATCGTTTATTTGCATATCGAATATCGCTGAGTGTATAGCCAGAAAAGTGGCTCATGCCCAATGGCAACAACAAAGTGGAAACTGGCAACTACCAACTACCAACTGGCAACTGGCAACTGGCAACTGCAGTCAGTGTGTGTGTGATGCAAGTTTTGTGATGATTGCCAGTCAAAATTGCAATAAAAAATTATGCAGCTGATGGCTTCCTGGCTCACAGTTTAGCCAAAGCAATTTAGACATTTTGTAGCCCTGGCCATTTTTCAATTTGGTTACAGTGTTGGTTTTTGTTGCCGTTGCCACAACCAGAGTGTCTTTTTTGCTTTTCTTTTTCTTGTGATTGGTTTGAAACACACTTGATCTCATAGTCAATAAAACTTAAACGTGTTTTCATCCGACGAATAGCTCAGCTCACGGATGCAGCTTGCAAAACGGCATAAAGCTGAACAACTGAAAAAATGCTAAACTATAAAGCTGACTCAGTGGTTAGACGGCTAAAACCAAGTGCGACTCATACACATGATCAGACGATGATATAAAGAGACACACACACACTGGCAAAAGTATACCTGGCATATTCATTGAGTTTGGCTACTCAACCGGTAGAGACGGGTTAGTGGAATATGATATTTCAATCATTTAGCTCTCCTTGCAAATATTTGCTCGACTACAACTTGAAAGCTGTGGCTGACACGCTGCAGCTGGCACAAGTGCTGCAAACTGCTGCATCTGTGGCATCTATGGCATCTGTTGCATCTGCTGCATCTGCGGCGTTGGCGGCATCAAATTGCAGGCCACCGTAAGTGGGGCTCTGTGTTAGGGTGTCAACAGGGCGGACGACATGCATTTGTGGGCAGGTAGGCAGGTGCAAAAGTAAACTAACAACAACTCCAACAACAACACCAACAACAAACAAATGCAACACGAACTTCAAGCTGATCTCGTGCAGAGTGAATGCCGGCAGTTTATTGTTTGTTGTTGTTATTGTTGTGGCCTGTTGAATAATCATGGGACGAAATGCAACACTAGTCATACGAGTACTACTTAACAGCCGTCAGTCACATTATGCTGAGGAGCGATGCCTCCCAGTAGATGCCTCCCAGTGGCAGGTTGCAGGTTGCGAAAGGAAGCCATTACGACATGGGTGTGAAAATCATAGCTGCAAGTTTCTGCTTGCTGTTTGCTTCTTGCTGCTTTCAGTGCGAAATTGTGAACAAGTTGCAAAGTAAAAGTGTCATAGATATTCTGTGCAAACAAAAGTGAACGTCGATGGACAAGACAATTGGCCAATCATCTCCAGCATTTGCATCTAATGCAGCCAATTGTCCACACAAACAGACGCCATTCTTGCCATAATTGTTATCATTATCAGTTGGTAGTAGCGAACAGTTGCTACTTGGTAATAACAATTAGCGATTATCGGCGTCTTTGTTTTGCTATCGTTTCGCATGGGAATGGCTGGCTACGCACAAACGTGTTCAAATGCATTTCCGCAGTACTACTGATATACCGATGGACAGGTATAAAACGTATCTACAGGTATTAAGTGTAGATGCCTGGCATTGTTTGTGTTTGCTCGTATATTGATTACGGCCAACAACTGATTCTTGAGCATGTGTATCGCACATGAAAACGAGACCCAAATATGAGACGAATATGCCACGCTTATCGCCAGAAATAACATGAATTACAAAAAAATCACTATATCACTAAAGATACTTAACATAGATGTATACACGTTTGTATCTACAAGACAAGCATAAAACGTGCAGTGCAGAAAATAGTAAAAAAAAGAAAAAATATAATGATATTAAGCAAAGAAACACAAATTCAATACTCTTACCAAGGTTACCCATACAAAAAGTAGGTGGCTGTGCGGCTTGAAATTTCAATTATGTACGTTCCCCCCACCACTCCCCTCCGAAGACCCCTTGGCAAACTTTAAACTTCAAGCTGAACAACAAACAAAACATGAAAGTCAGCAATAGCAGCGGCAATTTGAGCTGCCGAGACCCAAATTACAAAATAATTAAACTATCAAATGACCAGTAAAAATTGAGCACATTGAATTCTGTGAATTTTGTAGCTGTAATATGTAATACTTAAGTGCTTGATTTAAGTTTAGTATGCACACTTCAATCCCCGTCTATGGGCTTAAGCAAGCGCTGCTCAGTTTCTGTATATTTTGTGAAAGGCAACAAAATTTATTGTGAGAACTGGAGCCATTGTTGAATGGGCAATGCATGCACTTAACATATATATATATATATTTATGTATTTTTTTTGCTCATTATGAAATCATGGGGTTGGTCACTCACTGACCTTATGTGCATGGTATGTATTAGTAGTTGGAACCACTTACCTTTTAGCTGATAGACTGGACTGCCGACTGGCGTGTGCTCCGACAGGCTGAAGCGGGACATATCACCGCTGCCGGGCACAAAATGCGGCGGATGATTCAGCAGCTGTGCCATGATGGCAGGCAGCAGCAGCAGTAGCAGTAGCAGCGGAGGCAGCAGCAACGGCGACGGCAGCAACATGTTGCCGTTGCTAATTTCAGACGAACCGTTATGTATCTGTGTGCAACCGTTAGCTTCAACAATTTGGTGTTATTTTCTCAAGTATTTAGCACATGTGGCACGATTTACACTTTACACTTTTTACTTTTTCTGCCTCAGCTTCTTCGACTTTGACTAAAGCTAAAGAAGAATTCATCATTTATCATTTAACTTTATGAAATTTTTCATTTTAAATCTTAACTATATATAAACAATACTCTCAATGTTAACCCAAAACGTAAGAGAAACCCCACCCAAGTTGACCTTGTTGTGGGTAGAATGGCAATGCAGAATATTATTATTATTATTATTATTATTATTTTTATTATAATTGTTGTTGTTGTTGTTTTTGTTGCTGTTGCAGCGAATTGTGCACAATCAGCATAAACGCTTAATAATTTTTCTCAAATATTTGTTTTCATTACAATTTGAGTCTTGGCCAGTTTCAGTTTCAGTTCGAGTCTTTTGTCTAATTAAAAAGACACGCAGCATTCCAAAAAAATACAGAAGATTCTGCTGCAATTAAAAATCCATTTGACTAATGAATACTGCACAAATTCTAGAAAAAGAAATCTTGTATTTTTTGTTTGTTTGTTTGTTGTTACTGTTGTTGTTATTTTGCTGCTGCTGCTGCCAATTTCACTTTATGCTCATGTGAAAACTGGCACATGATGATGAAGCTGCTGCCGATGAGTTCCAATCATTGGGCTGTATCTGTTGCTCTGGCTATGGCTTTGACTCTGGCTGTGGCTATGTCTGTGGCTATGGCTGTGGCTGTATCTTAGGTGCTTCTCGCGCGCCAAGCGATTGGCAAAATCTTGGCAATGGCTTTCTCGCGCTCACATACACACATTCACACACTTGCACTTGGAACAGCTGGGAGTATGGGGAATAAGCTGAATGAGGAAGACGAAGAAAGCAAGCAAGCACACTCACACTCACACTCACACTCACACTCACGTATACACTCACTCTCTCACACGCTGTGAAGACCAAAGACCGAAATGTGCAAAAAGCCAGCTTAAATAAATAAGCGCAGAAAACAGAACTGGTTGCTCTCTGTCCGTCTGCCTGCCTTTCTGTCTCTCTGTCTCTCTGTCTGTCTGTTCGGTCTATCAGTCCGCTCTGCGCTGGCGTGCAGACATAGCCAATGCCCGCAGATACATAAAGTATCAGCCAGCTACATGTACACAGTTTTATGGTCAGCACAGTGCAAAAAAAAAATAGGCAAGAAAAAAAAGGCAAACAAGGAAGCAGACGAAATAAAAGAAGAAGAAGAGGAGAAAAAAACTGCAATGCTAATGGAATGGCTGATGCGCCATGGGTGCTCAAGATCTGGACTGGGCCCACTCACTAGTTATACTGGCTGCGTCTTATTAGTTAGCACTGTTATAATTAGCACTTAGTAGGCGATGCCAAAGATTATTTCACTTTTTGTTTTCTATCAAACGAAATGCGAACGCACGGCACAGTAAAACGCGCAAAAAATAAGTAACCGACGACAAACGCCAAAGTATGACGCCAGGGTACGAAACTTGATTCTCGATTTGAATTTGTTGTTGTTGTTGTTGTTGTATTCGCTATTTACTTTTTGGTATTTCTCTGTATGTTTTTTTCTTTTTTGGCCCACTGTCCACTGAGCCGACGCAACGGAATTTTCTGTTTGAACCGCTGCAACCAACGTCTTAACAACGCGACGCTCGCTCACCTTCTGGTCTCAGTCTTCAGTTTGCTGTTTGGTGGGTTTACCTGTTGCTGTTGCTGTTGCCGTTGCCGTTGCCGTTGTTCTTCGGCTGTTGCTTATGTGCGTATTTTCGGTCTCGGGTAAATACTGGTTTCGTGTTGTTGCCGGTTTTGTTTTGATACACATTTCGCGCAAGCGCAAAACGACTGGTAATGAAATCATCAGACAGTGTGTACACACCGTCGGCGGCTTTTATTAATTTCCAGTGGACTATGAAGTATGCTGCACTACTTGCAACGACGTGAAAAAGTGATGACGATTCCGGCGGTTTTTTGGCGGTTTTTTTTGGCGATTTCGGCGGTTTCTGGCGGTTTTTGGCGATTCTGGCGGTTTTGCCGGCTCAAATATTTTATATTTTATTCAACAAGCAGAGCCAGCATGATTTCTACGTGCCCAAAGGATGAGGTGGATGAGGTCATGGACTCTCTGACTCAAGCTTCGCAAATGGACCTACCTATTCAACCCTTTACTCCCGGTTATACAGCCTGTTCAGCCACGATCTGCCGCAGCCGGATGCCGATTTTTACTCAATTTTCTGAATTAGCGGCCTCTGGACAGCTGGACATTACTCGATCGACTCGACTACGCGTCCTGATCGAGAATATATATAC
>JBANCZ010001898.1:0-18482 GCA_037040025.1 Sphaerogastrella javana | reverse complement strand
AATAATACAAAAGGTTTGTTGCTCTTTCGCCAACGATTAACAATAATACGCCTTACAAGTGTTATATTCGTACTTTTTTTCGTGTTGTGGTAGGATTCAAATTTGGTGTAGATAAAATTTCAAGCAGCATTGCCGGGCTTCAATTTCATTTTTGCGCAATGTTCTTAATCCGCCAAAATCTATAAACTAAAATTAATAAAAAATATTTAAATTATTTGTATTATGCACTAAATTGTATATGTGCTAAATTCGTCTAAACAAATGTTTGCAAAAATATTTTATTTTTATTCATTGGTGCAGCTGCCGCCATTTTTAAAACACCCCGTCAATTGAGCCTGTCTGGTACAGTGGTGGCAACACATAGAGGGGATAGTGTTTATACATTAACAATGTTAATTTATAATAATTAGTTGTCAAAAATAGTTTTCATTTAAATATGGTATGGTAAACAATAATAAATTAGCCTCATTAACAAAAAAAATTGAAAGTAGTTTTCGATAACCATGACAATATTTTGGCGCGTACTGTAAGCCGCCTTTTTATCTACATACATATACACAGTGAACGCCTGTGTGTGTGTGCGTCTGTGTGTCTACATTACTAACGGCATAAACTTTGATTGAATATACTGTTCTAACCAAGAGAAACTAATCCGCAAACATTTGTATAAAAAAACAGACCCAGTCCCACTCAGAGCGTAAACATAAACAACGCATTTAATTAAATTTTATATGCATACACACATAGCCGCTGCCGCTTAATCTGAGGTCGCTATGATTGAGTTTATTAAACTCTTCTGGCATACAAACTGGCATACACACCAAAACAAAAAGTGTATAAAGAAAGAAGAAAACGAATAACAATGACGGCCTGAGGGCTTGGCACATAATTGCATTGCATGCACATACAAATACGTATATGCGTATGTGAGTGTGTGTGTGTGTGTGTGAGGCGTTGATTGTAGTTGTGAGTTTTATTGGCATCTGACTTATGCATTTCCCTGCTGCAGCATCATGTGCGTATGTGTGTGTGTGTGTGTGTGTGAGTGTGATTGTATGTGTGAGTGCCTGTATGTGTAGATTTTTTTCGTGATGCCTCTTGCACTTTCTAAAAGAAAACCTCAACATATTTGCTGTCTCCCATTGCAATTTCTAAACAGTTCCTTTGCGCGTTACAGCTTGTTTGAATACCCTGCCTATAGTTGCAAATGGGGTATATCGTTTCTATATTATTGCTAAATTTTAAAATAAAAATTGCCATTAAAAATTATTTTATTAAGTATTCATGCACAGTTGCTGCAATCTTTTGCATAGTAATTTTCCATAGCGTATCTGCTAGCACATCATACCCTACAGCGGCATCTTTTTTTTTGCATTCATGTATTTATTGTATTTCTCTTTGACGATGGGGCATTGCACACAGCCTGTCCAATGACCGTTACAGAGGGGTATTCGAATATTTAGTCGTTTTTCGTCTTGTTTTTTCCGCTCATAGAAAGCTTGAAATGGCAAAAACTGGTCTCTCATGGTTTAACAATATTCAGCGCAAATTGTACGTCACTTAAAAACGGTTCGCACCATCATCGATGCACCGGAAGCCCTTGAAGAATACACATATAAAATATATTCAAGCAAATGCAGTACCTATATATAACATATATATACTTATATATATGCTTTTCATGCATTGTAGGATGGGCAATAGTTATTCGTGTGTGACAATGGTACAGTTCAATATTTTTATGTGGAATTTCTAACAGATGTCGCATCCTTAATGATCATTTAGTTTCCTTAAAGAGTTCACAAGAAAATTGTCGCTAATTTACGGCTTTGCAGCTTTAGGTAATAAAACCATTAAGACGACAATGGCCAATAAAGTAAAGCAAAGTATCTATTTTTAAGCTGGAACTGCATGTTGTCTACCTGCTGTTGCCATAATTCTGCATGGATGTCTGTACACATTTTCTTTAGATTATAACGACTAAAGACAACGACGGATGAGCATGTGTTTAAAAAACAGTATGTTACAAAAAAAAACTCACAGCGTACGATTTGTTAGCAAATAGAGTGAGAAAAACTAAAAGTAAATATAGAAAACTGCATGTGTGCATGTGTAAATGGCTGTGTGTGTGTGTGTGTGTATGTGCGTGTGTGTGAGTGAGTGTGATAGCCAAGCAACAACTACAGAAATGTGGTAGGGTGCATAACACCGGTTCTAGAGCGCAACAACAACGCAAGGAATGCGGCAAACGTAGCCAAGTAGGTGGCTATACAACCACAAAGTAAACAAACCACAGGCAGTGGCTGTGCACGATCTTGAATAATGCATGAAGCGTGCTGAGGTCTCGATTCGATTTCAATGCACTTCAAGTGTAAAAAAGATAGTCGTAGCTACAACCAAGCCCATAGAATGAAGAACTACTATCTGTTTCATTAACTGTATTTTCATCTTTATTTTCTGTTCATTTCAGAGATCGTAGTAGTACGAAAACCATACAATGCTTAGTAAAATGGCGCAACCCAATAGTGGGGGAGGATCTGGCAGTGGTGGCTCTGCTGTTGGTAGCGGACGCCGTGTACCACTATCTTTGAGTGGCGCAGGTGCTGGAGGTGGAGTTGGAGGTACAGGTGCGGCTACTGGTAAAGTAGCCCAACTGCAGCAAACAGCCGGCAATGGCACTGGAGGACGTAATAGTCCACAAAACAGCAATACCAATACCGTTACCAAGAAGAACGACAACGGACCGGTTGTGTCCATCAAAAAGTCGAATCAACACAGAGCCACAGCATCAACTTCATCTCCATCATCGGGAGCCACTGTTAACAAAGATGACAACAAAAAGAATCAGAATGGTGCCAGCAAAAATACAAATGGAAGTCATAAGACAGCCCAGAATGGTAGCTCAAATAACGCCACCGTTGCCGCCAAGGAACAGCAAAAACCGAATGAGAAACAAGAGAACAAAGAAACGGCTAAAACAGAAAATAAAGATGAAGCCAAGTCAAGCAAGAAGATTACCGAAATCGAAGTAGTATTAGTCGATAAACAACAGAAAACTAAAGCCGCACCAATCGATATTATTGACTTAGATAATATTCCCGATGTTGTTGCAGTGCCAACTACACCGACCTCAGAGCGTAAGTCATCGCGTCGTCACCATAAAACAACTCCCAACAAAGCCGAGCAACAGAAAACACCCAACAAGGTGGAGCCACAACAGACCCAGACTGAGCCACCAGTAGAAATGCCTGAGAAATTCGAAGATGCAACAGCTGAAGATGCTGTACCCGTGGCTGACGTTGAAATGCAACCTCTTACAATGGAAGCCTCACCCATACGCAGCGTGCAGCCTCAAGAAAGTGCACAGCCAGCGGCCACTTCGACGCCAGGTCGGAATCTATTTGGTTTCCGTAGCGCCAACAAGCAAAACAATGAAATCGAACTGGCCACACAAGCTACCAGCTCACCGTCTGTCTCTGTACGTACCTTTGCTCAGATCAGTGGGCGTCGAAGCATTCGCCCAGAAATAGCCCTGACTCCCAGCAAGATGGGCAACTACAGAAGCCTCAATACCAGTGGTCTCGACACATCTACTGGCACAAACACAAGCATGAATGCAACCGTCGGATCGGAGATACCCAATTGTTCATCGTTTTCATTGTCGTTCTTTAACCGTGGACGAAAGCGCGAGCGCACTCCACCACCATTGACAGGCAGCCAGTCGGAAAATGATCTTGCCCCCGATGTCGACATGTCTCCGCCAAAGCGTGCCCGCTTTGACTTATTCAGCTTGAACCTGACTTCGCCATTCAGCATGCTGCGCTCACGCTTTTCCAGAGCTGCCATTAGCTCGCCTTCGTCCCGCCAGCGCCATGAGCAGACCCCACCAACTGGCGACATTGAGGAGGTCGGTGAAGTGCATAACGTATCTGGCGTTATTGCCCATGAGGAGGATGTGGTGCCTAACAGCAACAACGAAGTAACTGTGGGCCAGGAAGCTGGCCTGGAGACTTCCAAGGAACTGAATACATCAGCAAAGGAGAAGGAAGAAGACAAAGAGGATGATGATATTTCCTTCAAGGATAAATCTGGTGGAGCTGATTTACCAGTCGCCAATACTGAAGAGGTTACCACTCAAGGTGAAGGCGAAGGTGGTAACAGATCTCGTTGCGCCATAATGTAAACGCGCGCTCCACTTCACGATCATTTATCTCTTAATTTTAATGTTCAATCATTTGTAATAGTGTTGTGGAATGTAACCACGTTGATAATTTGTGTTTTTGCGAAAAAGATTATATGTTAGTAGTAAAGTTCAATTAAGTTAGTATGGGCCAAACAACAAGAAAAAAAAAAAGAAAACCAAAGCCATGTACGCGAGCAATGGCTAAATTTTCCTCAATCTTTTGAGGATTTCTTATCCATGCGCTATGCACAATGACAGCCCGACCAATTGTATATCATCGCGATTTCTTGCTACATATCTATAAATCTATGCTGTACCAGATAAGCATAGATCAATCATAGATATGCAGCGACAAATCGTTCGACTACGTTTTAACTACAGAATTACGAGTATTTGCGTACCCCCAAACAACACTTGGGTACGAAAACATATGTGTAAACATCACGACACTTATATGCATTTCATTTCATACACATACATACATACACACATATATGTAGCATTAGTTATAGAGAGGATTTATGTATTACCGAGTTTTCGCATTTTATTCGTGAGTATAGATGTAAAGTAATGATATAGTGGCAAAATATGAGTATAATGTAAAAACTGTCGTATATTTTATAAATAAAGAACATTTAATAAAATAGTACTCAGTTTCTACTTGGTCTGGGGAAAAGAATTTAAATATGGTAGAAATTAAATGGCAGAGGCTACATGAAGTATGGATTCAACAAAATGTACTACTGTACTATGCATGGTAATGATAATAATTAATTGTTCCTTTGCACGATAAATTATTTTAATTATTTCGATTGTTTCACGAAAGGTACCCTTATTCACTTTTATTCATTTTTTATTTATAACGGATTGTAACTTACTTTACACCCTCCATTCCAAAACAAGCGAACTTGAATTTAAAAAAAAAAACCAATGTACATTTTGCAAATCATTTTTATTAATCGATGTATTCCCCTTCTGCATCGACACACAAATTTATACGCTCCAACAAGTTGTCAAATGACTTCTCCTTGATCTTTATTGCCTCAATGACTTCAATAGTTGTGTGCCACTTTCCATTCATCGCCAAATGCAGTTTAGGGAACAGATAGTAGTCGCAGGAGACAGAGGTGACGAATAGGGCGAATGATGCATAAGATAAACGCGATTTTTCACCCAAAATTCAGTTACAAGTTGCGTACGATGTGATGGTGCATTATCAACTGCCGATTTCGCGATATTTTGACCGAATACAACAAATTCTTGCCAGTAAACGCTTCATAGACAATCATCACCATATGCATTTTGAAGCATTTGGTGCGTTTCGGTAAAAGTTTTACCAAGTTTAACACAAAAATTAATTTGCAGCTCTTGCAATAACTTTTGTTGCATGCATCTGAATGTCATGACATTTTTAACACTTTTCAATGAGATAGTAAGCCATCTACCGGAAAAATATTAGTATAGATGGCAATAGATGGCACTTTCGGTATTTTTTTTTTATTTATTTAAGTTCGGTTAGTTTTGGAATGGAGGGTGTACATAATCTTTAGTACATATATTTTTGGTTTTCCATAATGTTCCTGAAGTGATCTCTAACCTAAATATTTCTAAAAAAAATTGCACTACTCCCTTTTTTTGGATAATTATTATTTAATTTTATCTATAGTTATAATAATATGTTAAGGCATATACTAATTTATTATTGTAATAAAAACGATAATGAATTTCGTTTTATAGCGTACAGTTCGTAAAATTTAAACAGAAACGTGCTAAAAAAAAGCGCTGCCAACTTGTTCCGAATGTGCAACACTGTAATTGGTAATTGTACAACACTGAAGGGCAAAGCAAGCATTCGACGCTGTGTTTAAATTGTTTCTTAAACAATAAGTTAAATATATATAAACAATATTACTAGAACAACTAATAGTTAATGCTCTTACAAGCACGCACACATAACTTGAGCATGAGAAACGCGCTGCATATCTGATAAATTGGCCAAGAAACATTTGGCGCGCGTGCGTTTCCTGGCAAAATAGAAAAACAGGCGAAAGATATCAAGAATTGAAGGATTAACATGGAACCAGTCGATGTGGCGCATTCACATAACGAACACATTGATTACAAGACGCCAAAGAAAACAACGTCTATGATTGAGAGTGAAGCGCTTTTGGAGAAAATTAATATATTAACCACTAAACCTGAGAATCAATCGCATAATGCAAAGGTACGTGTAAATTGATATGCATATTTACTGTAATGCTGCATCCCGTTACATTTGCATCTCATCTGCTCACACTTACAGTTACCCACTATTAAGGACTTTGTCATCATCAAGCCGATCAGCCGTGGTGCCTTCGGCAAGGTGTTCCTCGGCTACAAACTCAATGATCCCAATAAGCTATTCGCCATCAAGGTGATGCGCAAGTCTGAGATGATAAACAAGAACATGGTCTCTCAGGTGATAACCGAACGCAATGCATTGGCGCTCTCGCGTTCAGAGTTCTGTGTGAATCTGTTCTATTCGCTGCAGTCGCAAGCATCCGTCTATCTAGTCATGGAGTATATGGTGGGCGGTGATCTGAAGTCGCTGCTGGCCATGTATGGTTATTTTGATGAAGCTACGGCTCGATTCTATGTGGCTGAAATAGTCATGGCATTGCAATATTTGCATCAGCATGGAATCGTGCATCGGGACATCAAGCCGGACAACATGCTTATCTCGTCGACTGGCCATGTGAAGCTCACAGACTTCGGTTTGAGCAAAATTGAGCTGCGTCGCGATCTGGAAATATCCGATCTAATCAATTGTTCGCCCAATTTGAACGCACGAACGCCCGGTCAATTGCTGTCGCTCACATCGCATTTATCGTTTGGCTCAGAGAAGAAGCTGCAGGATTATGGTGGTATTAGCTGTGGTGCGCCTGTCACTGGCACGGGCACCTCACACCTCATCCGGGCCATCAACAAGCATAGTTTAGTTATGGAGTCGTCCGACAGTGAGGCTGACACATCGCTCAATGATGCTGAGAAGACGAGTGATAGCAAAATTTCTGGTGTGTTGCCGTTCTTTTCCGCCGAGGAAGTCAACGATTCGATCACGCACACCTGCACCACAAATACGAATGCGAATACTAACGTAAATATGACGATTAAATAAAGTAATATGAATGATAATAATAATATAATATATATTATACTTCTGCAGAATTTGGATAGTAGCGCGTCTTCGTATCACACGTGCACCTCCGGGGAGATAAGCAAAATCTCACCGCCCCTGGGAGCATCGGTCGCAGGCGGTGCTCCAGCAGGAACTAAACGACGTGTAGAGTTCGCCTTGGACTCCGCCTGTTCCAGTTCTAGCACCTATGCCAGTGAACGTAACACAGCAAAAGCCAATTGTCAGGTGAGATTGCGTAATGCAAGTATTTGTACATCTTATGCATATTTCATATAACACATTCTCGAAAAGGGCTGCCAATTGGCCGACCAGGAAAAGAACAACACAGCTAGCGACTCAAAGGATATCGCCAAGTTGGAAATACCAAACGAGTTCGAGTTTGAGTTTTCCATGTCGCGCAGGCGTTCGCATGATGAGGTGCGTTGGATCCTCCTCTTTATGCGTGTTCGTGTGCCTGTCTTTCATCTTTCCCACTTTATCTTTATCTGTTTTCCAACATGTGATCCGTATCCTCTTCTTATCCCATTGTGTGACTTCGATGATCATTTACTGATCAATTGTTTCTTAATCTAATGACTCCCTTATTATTTGTTTGGCTATTTCTCAAAATGTATAACGTTTGTACTAAATTTGTTACTGTATCATGAAGCAGCGCAATCGAATATTCAAGCTCCAGGAGGATTCGGGTGTCTCGAGTCGCAAGGGAGATGATAATTCCAGCTGCCATCTGAACATAAACAGTGAGAGCACCGCCTCTTCCATAGAAAAGAACAACGATAATCTCAGCCAGTCGAAGGAGGACTACAGCTGCTCTGACTACTCGCGCAGGTTCATAGCAAATCATTGAATGCAAATCAATTGGATCTAATCGTTGTATATTTGTATATTTTAGCTATAACCTGACAAATAATGCGAACGAGCTCAGTGGCATACGAATGAACTCGCCCTTTCGCAATCTCTCGAAGCATTTCAAACGTCCCGATTTTCTGCGTGGCATGAAGCGTAAGATCAACCTGATCAATCGAACCGAAAATATATCCATCATGGATGTTGACGCCTCGGGTAATGCTAGCAGCAGCACTGGCCTAACCCAAGAGATTGAGATACTAAATATTGGGAGCAGTACTCCAAAGAAACGTAAAGCACGCTCCTCGCCCATACGCAGTGTGCTGAAGGTGCGCTCTCTATCCGATGATGAGATGCCTATGCAACATCTGCTGGGATCCGAGGCTAATGTTGCCAATGTGGTCTTCTCGACACCGGTATCCTCGCAGAAATTGCCTAGACGAGACGGTGGTCTATTGGGCAAATTGAAGGCAACACGTTTTGCTCTGCCGCTGTCAATGGACACCAAAAAGCGTGATTATTTGTCCAAGGAGAAGATATCGGGCATACACTATCATTTAAAAATGGCTGATGATCCGACTATGTCGCCGATTAATCATGGTGTAGGCAGTCTACCAAAAACACCCAAGAATTCAAATATAAATACGCCGTTTCGCACACCGAAGTCTGTGCGACGTGGCAATCGCCTTTCCAATGAACGCATCCTTGGCACGCCCGACTATTTGGCCCCGGAGCTACTGCTGAAGCAAGGCCATGGTCCGGCTGTTGACTGGTGGGCATTGGGTGTGTGCTTTTACGAATTCATTACTGGCATACCGCCCTTCAATGATGAAACGCCTCAGAAAGTATTTGACAACATTCTCAACAAGAGTAAGTGCCAGAGTTACTCTCGCTTTTGCTGTAAGCTGATCTACAATTGCCTTTCATTTACAGACATTGAATGGCCGGAAGGCGATGAGGGATTATCAACTGAGGCCATGGAGGCTGTTGAACTGATGCTGACCATGGATCCTGCAGAGCGACCAGCCGCTAAGGAAGTGCAACAAATGCGTTACTTTGCCAGCATCGATTGGGAGAATATTGGACATATGGAGCCACCGTTTGTGCCCGCTCCAGATAATCCCACTGATACCGGTTATTTTGAAGCACGAAATAATCTGCAGCATCTGCAACTTTCCAACTTTGCACTGGATGAGTAACAGTCTGAACTTGCCTAAACTATACTTTAATCGCATAAGTGTTATTTATATATTCAATGTTCAACCGTTTGCATTTGCGCTAGAATTCGTTTATGGATACATTTTATTGTTATATTTCGTTTAGTTCAATATTTTATTTACTGTCACATAATGTGGTTCGATCGATCCATCATTTTGTATCCCGCGAACTTAATCGCACTCGTTACAATGATTGTGATTTCGTTTCGATTCTGTTTTTTTTATACGCTTAAACAAATAGCTTCAAGTATGCATGCTAAACTCTGATTATATACTTACTACTGTATGAACTACTCAAGATGTAAACATTAATGTAAAAATTCCATTTATTAATTATATTTTTATTGCAATTTTAAAAATAGCAACAATTTATCACTTCATTCTCACTTGATATTCAATTGTAATTATTACATATGTATATTGTATATAAATTTATAATTTGTATAAAAATAACATAACTAGCTGTTAGTATTGCTAATTAGCTTGTTAAAAGCTTGAAATCGTAGTCCCACACTTCCGGAATGGTCGTCAAATAGCTCTCCTCATAGAATACATCGATCAGCCGACATACCAAATGAGGAACCGCTTTCAGCTCGGGCATCATCTGCTCTTTGAGAATGCTGACAGCCCGCACGACCAACGGTTTGACGTCCGTGAACTTTTTATTGGCCAACAACATGGCCAGTTCCCGCATGCCGCTCTCATACTCCTCGCAAGGCAGTCGCAAATCTCGGCTGGCCGGGAATAACGAAAAGATAACACATGCCAGACAGCGTGTCAGTACTTTGCGTCTGTAAAGTTCAAATGTATGTTAAATAATAAACTTTCAATTGTTTCTTAAATGACAAACCTGTTGGTTATAATCTGCGACTTAAGCCCAATGACGCCTAGCAGGCCATCGCTCCAGCCCTCTGCCTTGGACGATGCAGTTTGTAGCTGTCGTGCTAACATGCAGAGCGGTTTCTTGACATGTGGCAAGTTCTCAATAAAACGACAGCTACGTGAGATAATCAGACCCCAGACGAGACCAAGTCGTGGCTCTGTCTGCGGGTTGGTTTTCAGGTTTTCTAATAGTTGCGTTAAATCCTGTAGGAAGGTGATCTTTTCCCCGTCCGTACCAATCTCCTCGAGTTTGTAGAGTACAAAGACATGCAGCGAAAAGAAATATCCACCACGCAACACTGGCATCAGTTCGAGCTTTGGCAGCGACATTTGCAGCGCCTCCAATAAACCCTGCCAACTGGGAGCATGCCAGGGCGCATTCTCAGATGTACGGAAGTAGCATTCAATGCTTGATTCCAATAATGTATATATGCATGATATATAGGTGTTTAGATGTCCAATGGCAGGCAGAGCTGCGCACATAACTGGATTCGCTGCAGGGCACTGTTTTTGCCAGCGCACAAGCGCCTGAATGTGAATGCTGAGAAAAGTATTGATATTATCATATGTTGAGATCAAGCACATTTTTGTTTAGCTTACGTGGAGATCTCCTCGCTTTGGGTCTGTGTGGGTGCAACGAGTTCAAGCATCAGATTTAGCGCCTCGCGACGTTGCTCCTCCATTGTACGATGTTCACTTGAGCCGCTAATCACCAGGTCAATGCTGTCCAGTAGTTCCAGAAAGGCGTTGGTAAAACTTTGCTCACCCTGCTTGGTGGCCAAGAGTTTCTGATGCTTAGCACCGCAGGCACGCTGCATGCGTACAATGGAACGTGTGTATAGCATGCGTTTCGCCGTAGCCTGTACTACTGCACCTCCTGTGGAACTCTCGGGAAGCATGGCGCAGGCGACTCGTAACAGACTGTGGAAGAGTACAGTTCAATGGCATATTCTATAGATGTTGGTTGCAAACTTACTCTAGCACAGCTCGATCTGCATAGTTGCTCTCGGTGGGCAGCTTTAGTACAATGAGTGGCTCCACGGTGGCCAAAAACCATTTGAGCAATTGTTCCAGCTCGCTGTATTCGACCAGATGCCAGGGATACTTAATGGCATCCTCCAATATTTTGCTTGTATTAGGATGCATATGAATGTTGGGCTCAAATGCCATTTTAATAAAGATGCCAAAGAGGCGTGAGAGTATGGGCGTGGATTGCGGCATTTGAGCAAACCAAATATTCCAGTCAATGCGCATAAAGATGTGACCCAGCATGGCATGCGATTCGGGCACAAAGCGCTGCAGGCTTTCATAGAGCAGTTCGATATGCTTAGCGGGTGGCTGAAAACGTTCCCACAGCAGCAGGGCCAGTCCTTCATGTATCGAAGCCAGTACATGTCTAGCCACATTGGGCTGCGCAAAGTGATGGATATACCAAGCGAACATGTGCTCTAGGATCTTGTTCGAGGCTGGCAGATATTGCAGAACCTGCAATATGTTGGCCATAAACGATCTAATCATGAGCTTGCTACTTTCTACATGCGACTCGCTCCAAGGCAACAGTATCTTGCCCTGATCTGGACTCAGCTGACGTATCCAGTGTGCAGCAGCACCAGCTGTCATTTCAGTTTGTTCGGTGTACGGTATTAGCCAGGGTGCATAGGTCTCCACAATGGAGCCAAAGACAATGTCAGTAACTGAAACATAAAAAGTTATAATAGAATGTCATAGAATGTCATTCATCGGTGATGAATATTTGTATTAATTACTTTGATCAGCTAGCATCTCCTGGTAGCTGCAAATAGCGGCTGTTAGTGTCACGTTACCAATGCAGGTGAACCACATGACCAACGGTTGACAATACTCCTTGTGTTTGGGATAGAGACCATGTAAACCATGATGCAATCGCTCCTTTTGGAAATGACGTGCCATCAGAAGCAGCGTGTCGGTTGCTGCTTTCAACGTAAACAACTTCTGGCGTCGTGAAAAGTCGTGGGAGAGCTCATGTAGCTGAGCATCGCTGCTCTGGAGCGTCAATGGAGCACTGTTTGCAGATTGTAGCAGTGCATTGAGCAGATCAAGCAGCACAACTGGCATTAGTTTCTGATCAGAAATGCGATCTAAAACCAGCTGCATGACTTCACCATAGTGTTGTGGAAAGTCGTAGGTATAAATGTGCACTAGCTGACGACGGAATTGATCCTGTAATAGACTGCTATCTGGCTGTGACCAGGACTCCAAGCCCTGCAGTACCAACAGCAGCAATCGATTGATTTCACTCAATTTAGGCTGATACGTCTCCAGCCAGGTGAGCAGATCGAATTTCGAAAGCAGCACAAAAAGAATTTTCGTATCGCAGCGCTTTAAATGTGATTCAATAATGAATTGGTACATATGCAGAAATTGATCCGGTGCGGTGCGACAGGGCACAAAAACGCTGGCCAGTTGCTCAACAAGATCTCCCCGTTGCAAGGCCAATCCGAGTACAACCGGTCCCTGTTTTGCCTGATCGGCTTGTATGAAGATCTAGTAAAATAAACAAAATTAGCGAAATTTATATGAATTTATAATAATTGTTGTACTCACGCCCAGGTCATGCAATATTTGAGAGTACAAAACGAATGTAGGCTGGAACTTCATGGTTGTATCGGTCATATTTTCTACGACATGATAGAAGAATTTAATGGCCACAGAGATGGCCGTTTTGTTGCTCTGCTCCAGCAGTAATTGATGTGTACAGTGACCCACTTCATTGATGGCCTGAGCGAAACTGTCAACCTTTAAAGCCAACATTTCGTCGATGATCTTATCGTGACGGTTGCGATTCTGTTCCTGTTTCCTAGCTATTTGATCATTCTGACGTATGTGCTCCCCTAGCAGCTCAATTGTAGCTGGGCTCGAGCATCTTCGATTGAACAGCAGAGATCCGCATTCCTTGGTTCGTATTTCTCGGTAGGGGACCATCTGATATAGGGCTGGCACACTATCTATATAGTTCAAATTCGATGAGTTCAGCTCTGACGTGTTGTAGTGATACTTGCTGAAATCAAATACGGCAAATGTAAGTGAAGGATTATGATACGGGAGTAGGATGGCTTACTTGGCCATGCTGTTGAGCGTTTGTATGCGTTGCTTCAGTTCGTTTAGCGTCTGTGCATCAATAGGCCGCTTCTCAATTTGTTCAGGATGTACGTGGAGTGGTGCTGGCAGACGCTTATCATAGCTTGCCAAATGAGACTTAATGCGTTGAGTTGGTGATAATAGTCCCTTGGGTTCCCGGGTGCTATACAGTGGCATACTGCCGCGCAAACGATGTATCTTCTTAGACCATTGATCCGAACAGTAGCTGTGGCTTCTGCGCAAATCGCTAGCAATGAGAAACTCTGTCCAGTGCGCCGAATGACCACTGAGTAGCTCACGCAGTTTCTCGCTGTTGTATTGAGCCGGCAGTTGACGGTCATCTGCAGAAAATTTATTAATCTGTGTATCTTCCAGCCAAAGGGCGCAATTTTGCATTAGTTTAGTGCAGCTGCGATAAGTATGAGCTGCTGCATCTTCTTTGGCTCGCTTTGTAGCGACGGCAGCATAATAGACCTCAGCTGATTTCAATTGTGTTTTGATCGACTTCATCAAAGTGACATTGTGCTCATAAAACTTTTCTGCAACGCCATAATTCTCATTGATATACTCGGAATACTCTGATGGCACTCGCCACAAATAGAACTCGAAGAATTTCTGACAGACAATCGGAAAGAGTGCGTGTGTAATATCCATGGTGGCCAGTAGCTGGGCGTACTTATAGATGATCAAATGCTGAGCCGGAAACGCATTTATTTTGCAAATGGACAGAGCTTTCTTTAACGCTGCCTCAACTGTTTGTGACGAGAGCTGACGCAATAGTTCATGCCAATAGCGTGTTTCCTGCAATCTGAATTCGATCTCTAAGATCACAAGATTAAGCCAGCAGTACTGAGGTGAAATGCTGGGAATGCGTGACGACACTTGTGAACCAAAAAGTGCCCTTATTGTTAAAGACTTTACTGGTGTTTTCCAATCGGTGCAGTCCTAAAATAGACACATAATATAAATAAGTGGATCGACAACAGTGGAAAGTTATTGGGCGTTATACCTTTAGGTAGTTGTAAAAGAATTCAACCGCCTGCACACGACAATCGGCAAACTGATAGGCAATGCTTAGCATTCTATCAATAAGAAAGAGAACGTGTGAGTTCTGTGCCCAGCCAGGCAGTGCAGTGAAGCAATTTAACCACACATTGATGAGATTAAGCGGTGATGAGAGACCAAAGCTTACAGATAGAAAGAAAATGTTTAAATTAATCAATAGTATATATGCCTAAGTGCACCGACCTACTCTGTATAGGTGACAATCTGATGATGCAGCATGTTATCCAGTAATTCGAGTATTGGGCCTACTGAATTCGCATAGACCATATCCTTAGCCATCTTCAGATATGTTCTGTCTGCATTCAACAGTGTGGTCAATAATTTCTGAAAACTGCAAGCATAAAAGTATATTATTATTAAGAACAGAATTTATGGCTACATCTATATAAATCTAAATATCTATATACCTCTCACAGTTTGCAAGTGTATCGGGTGTTTCAAGGAATAGCGGCACAATTAATTCCAGACACCGTATGGCGGCTGCATGTCGATGATCAGCAAGCAATTGTTGTAGCAGATCAAAGCCATGTTGGCATATCAATGGTATGGAGTGACCATGCAAACTGACCAAAATAGCAACGTACAATGCCAGTGGCCGTTGCTCATTGACTCCCTGAGAGATCATATCTAAACGCTCCAACTCGGGCACAAAGAGCAGCGGTTCGGTAGGATGTTGTAGTGTACGCTTGATGGACTCAGTGCTCTGATCCATTAGGTGCAGGCGTAACATGGATACCATGGTCCAGCACCAGTTGATAAACTGTTCTCGCTTTGATAGTGCTGAGTCAATAAGTGAAGAGACTTGACGCACACTCTCAGATATACCCGAGACACCAATGACTTCGGGTGCGTGCTTGTTTAAAGCTTCTGTCACTAGACATGCCATGCGCACATGTATATTGTGTGGTAGGTGAAGACGACGCTCCTTATCGAATCCCCAGTTCAAATGACCAATTATCGTGCGTGCCAAGTGAGACTCCGCTGATTGATAATCAAAGTGTAGCAACCAGTTCGAGAGCAACTGAAAACTGTCCATACTGGTTCGCCAGTTCTCCAGCGGCAGCGACTTAAACAGATACAGAGCCTTTTCAGTCTCTGAGAAGCGTGCCTTCAGCTGCAGCAAGATGCAGTCCAAGAGACTCTCATAGGACAATGTAAGATTTATAAGCATATCCCGTGCGGTTTTATAGCAATACTCTCGGGTGTTTTGGTGAATGTATCCAATCTGTAAAACCATTTGAACAATTGTCACTTACTACTCGTATCAATGATATTAATAACTTACTACTCATTAACTTAATGTGAGTAAATTACCTGGAATGTAGTGAGGCAAATGATGCGTATGAGTGGCCAATCTTTGGTAGCATCCCTTTCATTTGCCATCTCGAAGAATGTCTGCAACAGATAGTACATATCTTCCGGTGATGTATCTGCATTGGCCACATCAAACTTGCTCCAAAACTCATTTTGGAAAACTGTTTCCATATCTGCAGTCAACGGTTTACTCAAATCGCTGGGAAAGCCCACATTCAGGTAATAAAACAGATGCCAGACGATGTCGGCGTTTAAGGTCTTGTAAGGCAGCGTGGAAAAGTATTGCCAGGTGCCAAGATTGCGTGACCGATAGATGTAGCTACAGGCCCGCACTAGTAATGCCTGCACCTCCAGTTCAATTCGATCGCAAAGCTCCTGAGGTTTGAGCAAATTGTTGTTGCTGTAAAGGAACGGAATTATAAAACTGCACCTATAGACACAGATTAAGTGGTCACTTACAGAAAGAGCTCATGGTAATCGGACACATATTGCAGTGAATGACGAACCAGACGTCCCAAGCGCTTGGCGAACTGCTTGTAACGTTCATTGTTGTATGTGAGCATGCCCTCACCCAGGGTTTCCACGAGCTGTGCAAAGAAGGCCACCGTAGCAAGCATTTGCTGTGGTGTAATCATGTCCGGCTCTATAATGTAATCATCCAGGAATTTTTCAATACTCATGGCAGATCTGATGAAATTGCAATACATTAGACTTATAATAATTCGATATGTTTAAAGCGTAATTCATACGTAAAGAGTTTATCGAAGGGCAGCTGATTCAATAGCGCTATAAGATCACTCTCCTTCACGCCCACACACTCTCCTGTGGGTGTTAGCGTATCCTCGCCATCTGAGTCTACGACAATCCAGCGCTCAGTGGCGCCAGCTGAATCCGAGAGCTCCTTCTGCGCCAGAGCTTGACTCTTCAAAAAATCGGTACGCTTTTTGATTGGCAGCAAAAGTATTTGTAGCACGGCAATGCAGTGATTCAGCTCTGGCGAATCCAGTGGCAGCGGCAGTTCATTGGGTTGCTTGCCATGTGGTTTTTGTTGTCTGGGTCCCATGCCAGGTAATTGAAGAAGCTCTGCTGCCCAAAGGCCAAATCCATTGGGGCAACGCAGTATGTTAAAGATGAGGTACCAGTGGTCTTCCTTGGTAGCCAGCAGTAATTGCAGTGCGACAATTTGACGCAGCCAACGCTTAAGATCAGCATCAAAGTTCTATTAAAAAAAAAATAAACAGGTTTAGTAATTGATAGCAGGCGAAATCTCTATAATTATAGTCCCGCATTGGGAGTAGGGCGACGTGCAAAGTTGAAGAGTATGCACATAGCGCGTCTTAATTGTTCCACACACTTCAAGGCATTGGCATCCAGTTGATCATGCAGCACAACAGTTGCCTGTGGATCCACATTGGGATAGGCTAGCATATCGTTAATTATTTGATCGATTTTCACTTTGGTTATCTTTGCAGTTATCAAGTTTGTGGTATACGTATGGCACACCATATCGTACAGACTAGTCAGTGCAGCAGAGGCTGATTCCAACTTTACTGGATTGACTTTAATACGACTATAAGCAAGAAAATAATATAAATGATATATGGATTATGCTCGTAAATACTCACTCAAAGGTTATTGTCTCGCGCAACTCACTCCCGTCGCCGCATTTGCCGCTGAAGGTGAGTGTCACTGGTTCCCGTTGCCATATCTGCTCCTGCGTATCCACACAGTGCTTGCGCTTGTGCTTAATATCGTGAAGATTGGACGACAATTTGCCTTGCAGATTGTAGTACTCTTGCAGGGCTAGATAGAGCGGATCCGTTTCACTGGATTCGAGCAGTGTGTTCATAAGAAACTCCAACTCAAACTGTTTGGTCAACTCCAAGTCGGGACACTGATAGATTTCTCTTAGCTGTTGGCTGGTAAAAGGCTTCAGGTGGCTGCTGGCCAGCACATAGCCTGGCGAGCGTGTCACTGATGACTTGTATATCACCTGAGATTTGTGCTCCTCCATGGTGGCATTGGTTAGACGCAACGGCTGAAGATTCGGATATTGCACAAGTGGCATACTTGATACGGGTGCAACGGGCGCACTGGGCGTCGCTTCAACTTCCATATTATCTGCTGCTGCTGTTGCTGCTATTGTTGTTGTTGGTGTTATAGTCAGTGGTGGTATCTCGTCGGGCACTACGTCACCAGATATGCAGCAGTCATGACTAATAATTTCATCGGGTTTATTATGGCTGCCGCTGGCCAAAGCGGCCACACGCTCGAATTCTTCCAGCAGCGACGCATTTTCCGATTGCCTTTGTTCGGGGTCTGTACTTGTTGATAATTCCTCAATTTGTTCTTCCTCTTCTTGTTTTCTATCATTGGACGCGCTTGCTCTTTTTGTTTTCTATAATGTATTCTTTGTTTATAGGAATTTTAAGCGTTTTGCACACTCGCTTACCTTTTTTGGTTTTGCCAAAGTAGCCATTTTTTATTGACTATTGTTTGTTTGCTGGACTTTACTCTAGCAGCCTCTGCGTCTTCTGCATTTCGTAGCGCCACTAACAATGAAATCCCCTACAAAAATATTGCACTACTCAGCGGCAGAGATGCGAAAATATTTCTAGCTAAAACTTGCGTTTATTTTGATACAATGTTGTGGAGAAATCGATTGCATGCACTGAGAAAG